>JAFFSR010000015.1:600000-807500 GCA_017163975.1 Anastatus disparis | reverse complement strand
CTCGCTTTGACAACCCGGGTCAACCCAGCTCCAAAACCAGGAAATAGATTGACATTATTATTTATGAAGTTAGATGCTGAGGAGACAAAAGAATTTAACATCGTACTTATTTAACATCGAATTTAACAGTGCGTACAATCGGGCAAATGAGTAATCTCGCAGGAAGTCTATTTGATGACCTAACCTCTGTATCTATGTTTGCACGGAGAAACTTAGAAGCTAAATAAGGTGGATTTTGTTAAGACACAATAGCATGAGCTAGTGCCATTTTGAAGAAGAGCCGCCTATTTTTAACCGATATCCAACCAAGTTCAAGGCGAAATGGAGTGACCCTATCCTGCCTCCCAATATTACCGAATACGAATCTGACACACGCATTAAGAGCACGATGAAGTTTAAGATTCAGAGTTTGAGGAAGATCATCATAAACCACACAACAGTAGTCAAGAATCGGAAAGATCAACGCCTCAACCAGTTAACCTTTCTCGATAATGCATGTCTATGAAATTTAAGAGACTGCAGAGTACCAAAGATTCGACCAACTATCGAGTTAACTTGTCTGTTCCAGTTTAATGTACTGGTTATCCAGACTCCTAAGTTTTTAACGATATCTGTGTAAGGAATGGACACACCATTTAGAAGAATAGGTGGGCATGACAGTCGATCAATTCTAGCCATAAATTGTTCACTGCCCAAGAATATAGCCTGCATCTTGGTAGGATTCAAAGTGAGTTCATTGGCATTCGCCCACTTGACCACAGCAGCAACCTCATGGTTCACTAGGTCAATCTCCTTCTCCAAATTTGCCGGTGGAAACAAGTGATAAAGCTGGAGATCGTCAGCAAAAAGAATATGTTTAGCCTTATTTAGACTCAAAGAAAGATCATTGATGAATATTGAGAACAATAATGGACCAAGAAAACTACCCTGTGGCACACCAGCCGAACACGTGACCCAATCCCCAATTTGGTTCTCTAGATCAGGAACAGAGTAGTATCTATTCCTTAGATAAGACGCAAACCAGCGTATAACCGTATCTGAGGAATTCAGAGAACGAATTTTATGAAGAAGACGCAAATGAGGTACTGTGTCGAAGGCTTTTGAAAAGTCAAACAAGAGTAGTACAGTTATCATTCTCTTGTCGATCGCAAGACGGACATCTTCCAAAAGCTTCAAGAGTGCTGTCTGAGTGTTATTTGACATTCGAAAACAGAAGACAAATCATTTACCAGACCATTAATGAGTTCATTTTTTGAACCAGAAGTCGCATGGCTCACTTGCGATTTTAGTAAGAGATAACGTGAAATATTTTCATTTAAGCTAACACGATTTAAATTAGAAAAGTTTCTATAGAAGATTTTTCTCGTTGTATTTGGTGGTTTATATGCTCTAAATGTGATTAAAATGAGATCATGACCTGCAATAAAAGGTGCTAATGTTTTGCTATATGATAACAGAGAGCTGTCATCATTGATGATGAATAAATCAATCCATGTATGGGGAGAATAATCAGAAGTTAAAGTGTGATGAGTGGGTTCAGATAGAACCACATAAAGAGCCAATGAATCAATAGCTGAGCGAAAAGTGTCAGCAGAGTAACTATTAGTTAACAAATTTATATTATAATCACCAGTTATGACAACATTTTTATACGAAGGTAAATATGTAGAAAGTAAATTAAGAAATTTCTCGGGAAAAATCGCCTTTGGACGTAAGTAAACCACTGCAAATAAAAGTTTGTCCATGCCAAAAGATATTTCAGCTATAATACACTCTGCAGTGTTATTAAAGACAGGGTCTGATTGTGCCAAGATATTGACCTTAAGAAAATCACGAGCATAAAACCCTACTCCACCACCTGATTTGCCCATTCTATCTAACCTAAAGAAGTTGTAGTGATCTATAGAGATCACGGAGCTATCATCGAGCTCTGTTAAGAATATTTCAGTAACTGCAAAAATATCAGTTTTGTTCGGCGTGATGTGGTTTTCAATAGCTGAGAAATGAGTTCTAATTCTATTGACATTGGCATGTGAAATAACAAGGTTATGTGGAAAATCAGAATTATAATGGGTTGAGGAATTGTGACTATTATCAGAAATGCAGTGCGGAGATAAAATGGAAGAATTTGAACTTAATTTAGAACATGTGCTGTTATAAATATATTCCCATTTCCACCCACACCAAACAATTTCAAAGAAGAAAATCCTCGCAGTTTAGGTGATGCCTCTATAATGCAGTCACGAACTGCATCTGATGTAAAGCGACCAACAAAAGATCTAAATTTGTGTTTGAAAACATTCAGGTATTTCGGAATCTACCGTGGTAACAGGCAGCCACTCACGAGTATCAACAAGAAATTTAGTTCTAAAATCGAGCCCCATAGCCCTAAAAATGATCTCGATTATCTCCTTGTTGCCTAACGAGACACTAGTCGGTATACCCGAAAAAAAATCTCATACGAGTCACGCAACAGTGAGACTCCAGATGATGTACATAGGGCGATATGGTTGTCTAGGCGATCAGACAGAGCGTCATAACGCTTCTCCAGATCTGAAAAAGAAAGTTTAACCTCCCCCAATTCAGTCCTAAGAGCACTAACTTCAGCCACAAGATTATTGTTGGTTTCTAACAGTTGACCTGTCTTTTGTAGCACCTGATTAGTCATCTCAAATTGCTTATCGAATTTACTGTTGCAATCAGCTGCAAAAGCCACAAAATATTCAGGTGGTGACATATTGACTAGTTGATTAAGAGAAATAAGATTAGTTTCAGAAGTTAGAGGAGCCAATCGAGAGGGACTGGAGGCAGCAATCTAACTCAAGTTAACGCCCAGTACACTACTATTCACAGATGAGGAGGAGGAGCCTGACTCTGAACGACAACGTCTTCTTGGTGACGGCTCAAGAGAGTGAAGTAGAGAAGCTGCGCTTCTCTTTTAAGAGCCCTGATTGGGCAACGGAGAGTCAAAAAGCTGAGTCGGGGCCGAAATAATGTCCTCAGTGTCTACTGCATGCGAGCACTCTTCTGCTGGTTTTCTCTTTCGAATCTTTTCTTTTACACAGCAAATAATAATACCCTCGCTAAGAAACCAATAGCTATCACAACACTTAGTGTGATATAAAGAAGTGCAGTTTTTACAAAGATTTGCTGTATCAGTACGTAAAATAGGCTGATTACAAAGAGAGCAAAATACCATGATATTAAATGAGCGCACTAAGAGACATACCACATTAAACACTCACCTCAAAGTAAGCATTTACTGTACTGTCAAGAAATAGACAACTGGTGGTAGAAGATTAAAACACTAGATCAATAGTTCAGTTGGTGATGTAGAGATCTGCTATATCAATGTAGGATAATCCGTTGCAGCTTAGTTGTAATTACCAAAGTAGCCACCAGAAGAAAAAAGACAGGCAGCGACCATAACCTCAAAAACCACGCTACAACTTAACCTCAAAATTGGCACCAGCACAGAGAAAAATGGTTGGATTGAACAATGCAAAGCTGTATAAACTATTGATTAATATACCAGTCGAAGCTCTGCAGTTTCCGCTTGCAGAAAACCTAGAGAGAGAGAGAGAGAGAGAGAGAGAGAGAGAGAGAGAGAGAGAGAGAGAGAGAGAGAGAGAGAGAGAGAGAGAGAGAGAGAGAGAGAGAGAGAGAGAGGAGTATGTGTGTTTTTATGTGCACGCGTAATTTAAATTAATATATTTCATATTTAAATGGTATTATTATAAATAAAATTTATAATAATACCATTTAAATATAAAATATCGAATATTCTTAATTTAAAAATTAAGGATACTGGTGAAAACAAATGAATTAATATTATTATTATTATTATTTTTATTATTATTGTACACTTTTACTTATATCGTAATACACACATTTCATACAAAGAAGCGAATAAATCGATGTATATAAATGGTAAAGTATTAGCACTTATTTCTAATATTACAATTTTTTTTTCAAGTAAAAGACATCACATCATTAATTTTTAAAACTACTGTATCGTTAAAACATTAGAAAGTTTTTCACTATATTCGTCTTCACATTTTGCACAAACAAACAAATGCATTATTATTATTATTATTACTATTTTTATTGTACACTTTTACTTATATTGTAATACACACACTTCATACAAAAATTTTGTTAAAACAACACTGCACTTTTTTCATCTGTAGATGAGGCGCTCTATTCTTTTACGCTCGTCAGCCCGGAGACCATTTGCGTAAACGACCCCCCAACAATCGTTTTTAAAATAACAAATAGCATACCGTGGCTGCTGATTTTTGGGTGAAATCCAAGTGTTCCTTGGAAACCAATCGATCTTTTTACGATCGATATTTATAGCTTCCATACTGAATACTGTATACTCGAAAATACTCTGGCTACATCAAAATTTCCACTAGGAAATTTTGTCGAGTACTTATCATTTCACAACGGTGAAATGGATAAGCCCTCGCTGATCGTCCGGCGATAAGGTTCCGCCAATACACCTCCTGAACGCCTGTGGGTATACAGGCACTCGTAGATGGGAGGCATGCTACAGCCTCCTCCTCTTCTGCTGGAGCAGCAGTAGCAGTGATGTGTTTTTCTGGTGGACTCATTTTTAAAACTAAATATCTCCTGATTTTATTTTCTAATCGAACATTCTTAGTTTGAAAATTTTTGAGAGTTCTGGTAAAAAACAAAGATGTTTCTGTATTAAAATTATCTGAGAAATGAAATTCGATTATCGTTTGAGCGACACATGTTTAGTTTTCGCTTGAAATGTACCATACGCATAGTAAATATACCGAGTCATAAACTGCGTAAGATGAGTTTCTTCTTTCACGCCCAGTCGTAAATATCCTTTGCACCATATACAACTAGACTTTTACTGTTTTATGATTGCTAAGACCCTTTTCAAATTTTCTCTCTCTTAAAATAGTTTTAAATAAAGCAATCTTTTTTAGACATATACTTATGAGAATGCATGTTTTTGAAATTCTATATATGAGTGTGTAATGACCTACAGCGTTAAGATAAACTAAAAACGCTATATAGAGGAAAATTAAAAGCATGGGTGGTTATATGTCAACGAGAAATTTATTACTTCGATCGTAAAATCTCAATACTGCATTAATATCAACAAAATGCACGAAATTTGTGAGTAGCTTAACGTTTAGATGTATATATTACTTAAGCACCCTCTTGAAGATGTTAATGTCAAAATGAAAAATAATATGAGAAACTTTGAGGGTGTGTACTGAGAAAATAAAAAACAAAAATCAAATGTCAATGAATGATTCCTTTTTAGAATCGGTGTAATATATTAAAAGAAACATAAACAGAAAACGAAAATGCATACACACAAACACGTGCTCTTATCGTGGTTATATTTTAAATTTTATTACGGTCAAATCTACAATTTTCACACAGCTATAAATAATTTAGAAAAGTGTTCTTTGAAAAGTAATTAAATATTGAAAAATTTGACAAGTTGATAAGGAAAATTATAAGATGAAAGAATAAATGGGTTCATTTGTTAGTGTGAATTTTTCTAGGGTTGTTGGGTATATAAAAGTAGTGACCCAAATATTTTTCGTTAGTCGTAATCAACATGATGTACAACGTGGAAGAAAAAAGTTTACGCGAGGTAGTCGTCGCCATAGCAGCACGGTTAAGCTACGAAGATCGTCGTCTCCATACAAGGTGTAACGATGCATGGTGACGTCGCGTGAAACGAATGGTGTGTGTCCATCTCAAACGGGAGATACGTTTTTTTTTTAAGTTCTTGCGGACCACGTAAAATCAAACAATTATGTAACAGTATAATAAAAAAATCTAGACCCGCTCATAAAGCAGCGGTGGATTTTATTTTAAATCGTGGGTGGCAAAATTTACCAATCCTTATGGAAATGGTGATTTTTCTTGAGGAGTTACAGGGTAAGTGCATTTCTTTTTCATAATTATTTTTAAAATTATGTATACAGTAAAGTTATAAGGAAAGTATTCATATATTCTAGAGCGTTAAAAGGTAAATACAGAGCAGGTAGTCTTTCTCTTTAAGTCTAACGAGGTTTCTCTATTGTTCCCTCTTACCAGCGATGCCGAAAGTGGCAGAGTCAGAGAGGGAAATTCAAAAATGTATAAAAAAAAAGTATTAAAATAAATAGTTTTCAAAATTTGATAATTAATAAATAATTCCAAAAAACAAAGTTACTATAACAAAATAATTTTTTTTCTATTTTTTACATTTTTTTAAGTTAAACAAAATTTTGTTAAACTCAAAAAAATTTTTTAAATTGAAAAAAAATTATTTTGTTATAGTAACTTTGTTTTTTAGAATTATATATATATATATATATATATATATATATATATATATATATATATATATATAGAACTCTCTTGAAGGGGACCCTCCCACACGCTATATATATACATAGCGTGGGTCTGTAATTAAGGTTCGAAAGAAGAGACTAACTAGGAGAGTGTCATACCTCCGGATCACGGATTTTGCTTAAACTTCGGGATAAGTTCTTAGATGATAAAATATGGAAAAAGCTAAAGTTATAGTCATAAATACTCAATATTTCCCTAGTTACAGGCAATCAAAGAAAATCACTAAAAAAGTTACTAGATTTTTAAACGCATATAGTTCTTTAGCATTGATAGCTACAAGCTTGAAACTTTTTTTAAATGAAAGCTAAGCTCAAATCCTTTCAAAATAGTAGTTATAGCATGTCAAAATATTATTTTTTCCCAAAGTTAGAGCATGATAAACATTGGACCTGATTTTTCTTTTAAAAACATTAATTAATAATAAAAGCTGAAATTAGGTCCAATCCTTATTACGCTCTAACTTTGGGGAAAAATAATATTTTGATATGCTGTAACTACTGTTTCGAAAGGATTTGAGCTCAGCTTTAATTTAAAAACAGTTTCAAGCTTGTAGCTATCAATGCTAAAGAACTATATGCGTTTAAAAATCTAGTAACTTTTTTAGTGATTTTCTTTAATTGCCTGTGATTAGGGAAATATTAAGTATTTATGACTATAACTTTAGCTTTTTCCATATTTTATCATCTGAAAACTTATCCCGAAGTTTGAGCAAAATCCGTGATCCGGAGGTGTGACACTCTCCTAGTAAGCATGATGGGTGGTCTCATAAATGAACAAGTAAGAGAGAAAGAGCAGGAACGATTATGTATGAAAGAAAGAAGGAGAAAAAGAGGGATAGTGGTTGAAATAGAGTGACAGAGAAAATATAAGGAAGGGCTAGGGAATGAGATAAAAGAAGAGTTTTATTTGTAAAATCATTTATATAATTTTCATTTTGTAAAATTTTCATATATTTTAAATTATTCATTTTATTTGTAAAAATTACACATATAAATTGCCTCCTATAAAAATATATTCAATGTTATTATTACTATTAACAAACATTACGTATTTAATTTTTATTTGTTAAATCATTTATATAATTTTCATATAATTTTTAAATTATTTATTTTATTTGTAAAAATTATGAGTTTTGATTTAAAAATAATTATTTATATAATTAAAAAATAATAAATTTTTTATAAAATCTAAAACATTATTATTTTTATAATTTTATTTGTAACAGTAATAAATATTAATATATTTTATTTTAAAATTATGTAAATAAATTATCTATTTGTAAAAATTTCATATGCTTTTACGTTTTAAAATTATTTATGTCAATCGGAGTTTTATGTACTCACGCGTCCAAACACTCGTGTGAGTGTTTGTCTGCGTATGCGCGCGCGTGTGTGTGTTTTTTATGTGTATGTGCGTAATTTAAAAATATTTTATATTAAAAATAATATCATTTAAATATAAAATAAAAAATTTTTATTTTAGCTCGTGACATATAACTGCGGGATAGTAGTAGTAGTAGTAGTGAATATGATGATGATCAAGTATCTAATCACTGGAGTGATAGTAGTAGTAGTACGGGATATGAATCAATGGATTCACCGACAGATATTTCGGAAGCCGGTAATGATGACAATATTGATGATAACGAGAATGATAAAGACAACGACGACGACGACGACGACGACGACGATGATGTTGATAATAACGATAATAATGAAAATAATGGTGATGATGGTAATGATGATGATGATAATGCTAACGATAATCAAAATTACAGAGATGATAGCCGTGATGATGATGATAATGATAACGACAATGAAAATAGTGGTGATGATAACCATAATGAAAATAGTGATGTTTATGATAGCGATAATAGTAATGAAAATAACAATGACGATGATAGCGATAGTGATAGTAATGGAAGTAGTAGTAGCAGTGACGATGATGATAATTTACCACAAAACATTCTAAACATTGAAAATGATTATGTGATGTCTGCAGCGAATCGTGCGAGGGCTTTGGCGCGTAGAACTGACGATATGTTGCTTAATTATTATGTCCCAAACTTCACCATGGCTGAATTAATTGATAGGACGATACGAAGACATTATGATAGACGTAATGAACCGGATTCCGACGAGGGAGAGTTGAGAAAAAAAATTTTGAGACGTTTCGTTGACCGGGAGCAAACTGCAGAAGATCGTATTTCGACTCTCCACTGTTCTTTCAGTCAAAACAGTATCAGAGATGCCGGCTTAAATAAATGTAAATAGAAAGTTTTTAAATCATGATATTTCCGAAAATACCTTCAGCTATTACGTTTCGTTGTTTTTTTTAAAGTATTTCGTCGGAATAGTGAGGTCATAGACCGTCTGCCATCACATGTATTCTTGGGGGCGTGTCGGGTCATGTATTCAAAACGAGCCCAAGAAATAAGATGGATCCATGACTTAGCTCGTGATCCACATTCTGCTATATATGAAGATAGTATGCCAGAATTACTAGATTTATTAACACGTGTAGCTGAATGTTTTTCCGGACGACCTGAATCATAAATTTTTATTTGTAAATCATAAAATAATTTATAATAATAATTAATTTACAGTCAGTGAAAATACTTGTGTCAATTATTCAATACCAATTGCATCACCGTTAACTTTACACCATACAGTGTTTCCCTTTTCACCACGCTCTATCGGGGGGTATGATTATGATGGCGAAGTGTCGACTTACTCATCCGAAACAGATTCTGAAACGATGCAATTGGGATGTGTTGCACCGAGTATTGAAAGTTATGATTTGATGGTGAAGTGTCTGCATGTTCATCCTAAACGGATTCTCAAACGATGCAAATGGGCGGTGGTGCAGCGCATATTAACGTCGAAAACGATAGTGAGAGGGTTGAAGATAATATCGATGGGGTAAATAATGATGCAGAAAAAGAAAAAGAGGAAGCAAGTGGAATCGATGTGCGACCCCTCGGTGAAAGGTTTATTATAAATCAGAGTACACATAATTATTTAGAAAAATATAGGGCGTATGATATAGAGCTTCTATTAAAAATACTTACACCTCCTCCCGATGTTAATTTAATTATTTGGCTGGAAAATGTAATGCGGGATATACACGCGCACATAACATCAATGGCGGGTGAAGATGATAGAATAGGTATAAGTATAAAAAGTAATAATTTTGCTCGTGGAGCAGCAGGATTGTCGGTTTAACCTGTAAATAATTTTTTTTATAATGATATTTGGTTATTACTGGGTAGTCTAGTTCAAAGTAATGAACATTTCCAATTGGATGATACTTTTATTTTAATAGTAACTATCGTAAATGTTGCGCGGGGTGAAGGAGGTGTAAAAAGAAAAAATCTCTGTACACACTGAAAAAAAAGCCGAATGCACACGCTGCGAAGTCGATTGTTGTGAATGATTCGGACAACATTCGCAGCTATTAATAACCTTCGAAAATTTGCCTTTTCCATACCTTTTATGCAAAAACCATTCATATCATTTTTAGAAAATATTTGATACTATTAATGAAATTTTCAAGGTACCGTGCAATAAAGCTTTTAAAAAAATGAGTTTTGTTTAATAGTTTCAAAAAAGAATAATTTATTCGCAAACAGTTGTGTATTTTTTAATGTAATAGAATAGTCACTGTTTAAAAATTGTTTAAAAAAAGTGATATTTAAAGTTTAAACTCTTAAAGATGTACCAATATATCTTTGAAATTTATTTAAAATAATTTTCGTTCATATATTATTTTATTCCATTTTATGAAATTATAATAAAATAATACTCTTCGTTATAACATCAAATCCATAGAACTTGTAGATATATATATACATACAAAAAATTTCACATCAATTTGCACATCTAAATAATAAAAATCAATAAGTCTGGGAATATGTTCCATTTGGTTTCCAAAATAAAAATAAAAAATTTTTATTTGTGGTTAAAAATTCAAAGTAATGGAATATTTTTATTTACTCAAATTTTTTGGTTAGATTAATGTTTTAATAAATGTTCTATTAAAAAGTATCAAACTATTGTTAAAACTTAATAGAACTATTTTTGTTAAAAATAACGTGTACAATATGATTGAATTTT
Organism: Anastatus disparis; assembly: GCA_017163975.1. Classification (NCBI taxonomy): domain Eukaryota; kingdom Metazoa; phylum Arthropoda; class Insecta; order Hymenoptera; family Eupelmidae; genus Anastatus; species Anastatus disparis. Next base: position 796,989 of record JAFFSR010000015.1, on the reverse strand, counting down.
TTTAAGTGACAATATGTAGACTTTTTAACTTACCTGTTAGGTGAAAAATCACTATTGAATATACACAAAAACTGCCTAAGTTGATTTGATATTTAATGACTTGACTTAATATTTTTTTATAAAAAACGAATGAATTTCAGCGATAACGAAGAAAATTTCTAAAAACACCCGGATTTGCGGAAAAGTATTTAAAAAAGTCATTTTTAATCAATCATAAGATTTTCTTTCTTCAAACGCACTTTGTTTTGAAGAAAACGTACAAATACATTTTTATCAGATATCATCCATAAATATGTAGTGACGATATTACCAATAAATCTTAGTTCTACCAGGCTTTGAGTATTTTTTACTTGGAAATATTTATAAATTATTTATTATGCACCTTAATTAATTAAGAATTTAAAATAGCATAAAAATCATCTGTAAATTTTTTTCCTTTTACAGCAAGTGAATACAACTTGCGTATGAAATTTGATACAATATAATTAAGGTAATCTAATGTTTAGTAATAACTTCATAAATGTTATTATCCATAATCACATGAATTGTTTGTTAAAAAAAGTTATTTTCTTTCTCAATTTTTTATTGGTTTTATATTTAGATTTGTTAATAGATTTATTGGTATAGTTTTTTAACTATTTAACCTTAAATATGTCCTAATAAATCTAAAAATAAAAAAAAATAATCAAAGATTTTAAAGCATTAGTAACTGTATTTATAAATTATAAATTTTTTAAAATAATTCAAAATTATGAATTCACATAATTACATTAACATTAAAAAAAAAATATATAATAAACGCCTACTGAGAGCTTTGGTAGTGGGTGAAGCCTATATTAAATTTGAAAATTCCGTGGAAAAAGAAGTTCGAGATATTTGGAGGAAGATTAGAAATAGTAGAGGGGCTTTACAGATGCAACGCGCGGATATTCTTATAACTAGAGCTAACGTTGAAATTTCCGAAAATGGCTGCGGTATAGAGGAAATAGAGAAGTTTCAAACATACTATACGATGCGCGGGATAGCTATTGTTATTAATGATAAATCAACTTTTGAGTATGGGGAGCCACCATTTTTTGACGGTTAGCCGTATGTAGAGCACAATAAAAATTAAATCATTAACCTTTTATACAACAATCGTACTCGACATTTTGACACTATTTGAAATTTAACTGGCGCCGCTAAAAGTAAATTTTTCTGCGAATACTGTAACATTAAATATTCTCTTGTAAATATGCATAAGTGTTCGTCAATTTGCTTTAGCTGCTCTGTATCACCACCTTGTGAGACTGAAAACGTTAAATTAATAAAATGCATCGATTGCAATAGAGATTTTTTCGGACAAATTTGTTTTAACAAGCATAAAACAGTCGGTAGTTACAAAAAAAATAACAAAAAGTTATGCGATGTTGTTCAAGCGTGTGCTCGTTGCTGTAAAAGAATTAATAAAATTAAAGATAAGCATGTATGTGGGGTTAGTTGGTGCAGCACATGTCGTCGAAAGCATAATGTGAACGATTTATGTTATATACCGACGATTCCATCTGATAAAGCGAAAAGCGGTCAATCAACTGATGCATCGAAAAGAAAAGAAATTTGTTTATATTCTACGATTTCGGAACCTGGCAAGACACATCGTATAGGGATAGCTCCAGTATAAAAATACATGTACCAAACTTCTGCATAGTACATCAGGTATGCGAGGACTGTATGGATGTCGAGAATATAGGTACTTTTTGCTCTACATGCGGTGTACGCGAATTTGTTTTTTGGGATGGTCCGGTCAAGCGTTTACTCGAAATTTCTATTCGTAAAAAAAACGGGTTTTGAGCAAATGATATGTATTGCGCATAATTCTGGAGGCTTCGACGGTCAATTTTTTTTTAAAGAAATCGTGGAAAATACATCTTACGTGCCAAGCGTAATTTTAAACGGGCAAAGTATTATCATGCTTCAATGTGGCAAGACTAAGTTTATCGATAGTTTAAACTATTTCCACATGAGGTTGAGCGCACTTCCAAAGGCTTTTGGCTTACCACCATCTAGTAAAAAAAGTTATTTTCCACACCTGTTTAATACACAGGAAAATCAAAATTACAGAGAACCTTTACCAGATGTTAAATTGTACGGTATAGACACAATGCCTCTTTCCGAGAGAGTTGAATTCTTTACGTGGTATAACGAGAATGTAGGTAACTATGAATTTGATTTTAAACGTGAAATCGTAGAATATTGTCGTATGGACGTAGAAATTTTAAGGCAATTGTGTATAGTCTTTAGAAAGATATTTCTAGAATGCGGGAAAACATGCCCTTTTACGGAAGCTGTAACTATAGCATACGCGCGTTTAACGGTATATAGAAAAAATTATTTACAAAAAAATACTATCGGTGTTATACCATCTGCTGGTTATCGACGGGGTGACAAGCACTCGCAAAAATTCCTAGAATGGTTAGTGCAGTGTGAAGGCAAACTCGGTTGAGAAATAGCTTACGCTTGTGGAGTACGTGAAGTCATGCTACCAGAGAGATTTCGCGTTGACGGTTTCTTAGCAGCAGATCAAAATTTACCAAATCAAAAGTGTATTGTATTCGAGTATCAGCGTTGCTTCATCCATGGTTGTCCCAAATGTTTTTCAAATAAACGTGAGCAGCGATTGTCTTACGGTCGCACATTTAACGATGGTTTTGAAAACACAGTAAGGAAAATAGAAAAAATAAAATCATTCAGCTACGAAGTTCGCGAGATATGTGAATGTGAATTCGATCGTATCAAAAGCGAGAACCCCGATATTAAAAATTACGTTGGTAATCACCCTATAATGCTACGTATAACTTTAGATCCACGGGACGCATTTTTCGACGGTAGAACGGAAAATTTTGTCACTCAGTGCAGAGTTGGTGAGGGAGAAAAAATTAAACATACGGATATTTGCTCTCTCTACCATTACATGTGTAAGCGTGAGCGATTTCCTCTCGGGCATCCACGTATTTTACTCGGAGAAGAGTGTAAAAAACTGACATCAGGTAACAATAACGATTTATCAGGCGTCGAAGGTTTAATTAAATGTAAGGTGCTACCACCTCGTAATTTGTATATACCTCTGCTACCTATTAAAATGCATAGTCGATTACTTTTTGCTCTATGTCGTTCTTGCTGTGAAGAAATGCGTCAGGGAGATTGTAGTCATGAAAATCTTAAAGATCGTGAATTCACAGGTACATGGGTTGTCGATGGAATGCGTAAAGCCGTTGAACTAGGGTATAGTATAACTGAAATATATATCATTTGGCAATACGAAATGACGCAGTTTGACCAAGCGACTGCAAGTGGTGGACTCTTTGCTGAATACGTAAACACCTTTCTAAAGATCAAAGAGGAGGCTAGCGGTAGGCCTTCTTTCGAGAAAATTGAGAAAAATGCTGGGTTAAGAGCTGTTGCAAAACTCTGTCTCAATTTCTTCTGGGGCGAATTTGGACAGCGTAGTAATTTAAAGCAAACGGATATTATAAAGTCAAGAGAAGCACTCTTGAAACTTCTTACAGCAGCCGATAAAGAAGTGTACGATATACTTGCAGTGAATGATGAAATTTCGTATGCCGACTGGCAATACAAAGAGGAAGCATCGCCTACTGCAGCATATACAAATGTTTTTATTGCGGTTTATACGACGGCTCAAGCTAGATTGAAGCTTTATGAGGATCTAGGAAAATTAGGGAGACGCGTTTTATATTGCGATACCGACTCGTGTATATTTACATCCAAAGATAATGAAATCGGGGAATATAATCCGGTCGAGGGTACAAAGCTCGATGACATGACCGACGAGTTGACAGCCCATGGAGAGGGTGCATATATGCAATATTTTATTTCAGGGGGTCCGAAATTTTACGCTTATCGCGCTGTAAACCTTAATGGCGAAATGTTTGAATGTTGTAAGGTTAAGGGTATAACTTTAAATTTCTCTAATGGGTTGAAAATAAATTTTGAAAGCATCAATGAATTGATTATTGATGAATTTCGCAGTACATCAATGAGGTTGTTACACGTTCAGAATCTAAAACTTGTTGCATGGTTCTGAAAAAGAGACGTTATATTAATCCTAGACTTTCTCTACCATTTGGTCATAAGAAAACTTAAGCAATATTTTATGTTATAATGAAAAATATGTATATATTTTATTGTAAATAAAAACATTAAATAAAATTTTATTACTTATTCAACCTTTACTCTTATTCAAAAAAATTTTCAATTATAAATTATAATGTTAAAATAATAATAATAATATTATTGAGAGACACGCGGAATTAGCTGCACGGAAAAAGGAAAATACCTGAAAAGAATGTACTAATTTGAGTCAGTACTAGAAAGAATATTACTAGTCGTTTTTTAATTGATACTCAGTATATATTTTAAAACGACCTATATAAGTACATTTTTTAACGCGACTCGTCCCAAGAATTGTGTGGTATAGTACCGAATTTTTCCGTACTACGGGACTACATTATCTTTTACTAACATAGTACCTATACAATATTTACTGCGGCGCTGTCGAATATGAAACTTCAATACAGCTAATTTATCATAATGTAAAAACCATTAAATTGTATATAAATTTTTAGCAATCAATAAATATAATATCGATCATATAATATGTAAAAATTTCAAACTACTAATTATTAATTTTAAACTTGAGTTGATTATTATAAACGGGAAAAAGCAGATGAATTTTTTTGCTACAATAAAGAAATTTGTAAGATTAAGCTTGAGTGCGGACAACTTATGAAATCCACCGAGATGCTATACATAAAAAGTTATATACAAACTTACGATGTATAGTATTTCGAGGTTAGGTTTGTCAAGCTTGATCTAACTTTCAATCTAAGTTTATAAAAGAAATAAATTCAAATGACTTTTTATTTTAACAAAAATGATTGTACTAACATAGCTATAGTGCGGATAAGTTAGAATATTTGTTTGATTAATGAATTTAAAAAGATGTCAACAAAATAAAAAAAGCAAAAATCGATTCTAACAGCTCTGACATCCTGTTAAGTTGAAAATTAATTATTAGTAATTTAAAAGGGTTGTATATTATAAAAATGATTTTAGAATCATCAATTTTTAATTCTAGTATGGGAAAATCAGTTCTATATATAGCAATTATATTCTCTGCAAAATTTTACCCCTGGATCGGATAGGTGAAATATCAGTCCTAGTACCGAAAAAATAGGTACTACGTAGCGGAAATTCATGCACTCAGTTCGTAATATAGTTATGCCAGCATTAGTAGTTAAAATTTGAAGTATAGTATTGATTAAAATTATACTATTACATTTTTTTTCAATACTTTATCACAGAAATAATACATACTACGTGTAGTATTGATTTTAATGGTATTTACCTTTTTCCGTGTGATTATCACGCGTGTTTCCACCGCGTGAAGTGGCTGATTTTTAAACACACGCAAAATTAGCTGATGAAACGCGTGTGTTTCGTGCGCGTAAGTTAATTAGCTGAGTAAGAGGCGTGAAAAAATAGCCAATTATCACGCCTCCCGCCACGTCCAGGGCGCCGCCGCCGCCCCCACCCTTGTTTACTAGTTAAATACAGCCATCATCATTGTCAAAATGGTAGTAAGTAAGAAGATAACAAGATGGATACATGTTTCAGACACCCACTCACGTGTATCGTAAGCGGTCCTACGGTGTGGTAAAACGGTATTTGTAAAGCAATTTTCCGCAAACCTCCCTCGTATCTGCGATGTAACATTTGACAGAATATTATTTTATTACGCTGAATGGCAAGAAGCATACAAAAACGATTTGAAAATATCAAGTCAGCAGGTTATAGAATTTGACGAAGGTTTACCACACAACTCGGATTATTCACACGATAATGGAGAGAAAAAATTAATAATTATCGATGATTTGATGCGTTAATCTTCCAACAATACTATTCTAGATTTATTTACAAAAGGTAGCCACCATAAGAATATTAGTGTTATTTTCATAACTCAAAATCTATTTCACGAAGGTAGTGGACAAAGAGATATTTCATTGAACGCGAATTACATTGTAATTTTTAACCTCCAGGCGGCCGGCATGACCCCTTTCGGGGTCATCTGTTTTTAGATTGTTGAAAGTCATACTTTGTAAAAAATTTTCATACTAAACTTTCAAAAATATCTAGTGATAAGTGGCCAACATCAGATAACCCCGAAAGGGGCCACCCTGGCCGCCTGAAGGTTAAAAACCCCCGAGATCGTGCTCAACTTCAGTATCTTGCGTGACAAGTATACCCCGGAGATCCGGAATTCCTGCAAGAAGCCTATTTAGACAGTACACGTGTACCACATGGTTATCTTTCCTTGGACTTGAGACAAAGTACAGATGATGAATATCGTTTTAGAACGTGTGTATTTCCCGATGATAGATTTCAGTATGCCTATTTACCGAAACATCATTCAAATCTACGCTAAAGATATAAAACAAGCGTCAACAAGACGAATCGACGCAGTATACGAACAGCTATGGCCAAGGTAACATCGAAAAATAAGAAAAAGAAGAAAAGAAAGAAGAATGAAAACAGTCAATCTAGTGCTGGTAATTGCGGCTGTTGACCATCTAATTTTAGTAAAAAGTGCGTTACAATTTTAAACGCCCTCTGGCATTCGGATACTCAACAGCGAGTAGCTTTACTACGATCAGCTGATAAAAATTTAATAAAGTGTATATGCGAGTGTATATTAAACGTGTTACACGGGACAGTAAAATTAAAACATTCTCAGAAAAAGCAATCAAAAAATTACAAACATATATTACGAAAATTGATAATGAGAAGAAAAAAAGGTGGGAATGATTCTGAACGTAAAAATACCAACTGGCATCAGAAGAAACGTGTACATATCCAAAATGGTGGAGGTTTTTTACCTCTACTTTTAGCCCCAATCATAGATGCTTAAGTATAAAAAATTTTTGGTGGCAACAACGCTTAAGCTATGGAACGTACCCGTAAAATGGTCACTATCCCAGAAAATGAGTATGAGCGGGGAATACGTTCATCCTTGATAGTGGCTGAAAAAACCAGTCTACAGGTAAAGAAATAGTACAAACATTACAGACAAAAGGAGATAATTCATCACGCTTAGATGCTGAGATGCATGATATTCTTTTTTCCAAAAGTATCACCGATGAACGAGAGAAATATCAACAATATATGCAGATACTCCAAAAATATCTTTATTTTAAAAATATCGAACGATGTGAAAGCTCAGTCGATAGCGAAAATGAAGTCGAAGAAGGTGAAGCTATGCTGCCAGCGCCACTCTCCGAAGATTCGATTCTCGATAACGTATCCAAGAGCTATAAAAGAAGCGCACGGTTACTACTAAATCATTGGAAAAAAAGTGCTGTTCGTAACCTTTCAAAGTAGGATAACACAGGTCGTGTAACGATAGAAGGTAATGTTATACAGCATTCTAATATTATAGACCTAATCAGTGACGTTATAAGAAGAAAAAAATTTCTCACTTCACCCGCCAGAAGAGCACAAATGACAAGATTTTTAGCTTTGTCAGAAACACCGTTTGAACTTATCGGTAATACAGATGTGTTACAGCAGTATAAGACATTAGATGCTGAAAAGTCTAATAATAAACGAAAGCGAAAAAATTCAACAGATATTGAAGATTTAGAGAGAAAGCTACACTCTTGATACGAATATAGTAAAGCTGAAGGTAGAAATAAGAAAAAAATACTTAAGCAAAAGTGGAAAAGTTTCAGCATATAAAAATGTCTTTTGAAAAAATATATTACAATACTTCACACGAGGCTGGATACGCTAATGCCCGTAATTTCATTCGTAAAAGTACTCGGAGAAATAAAAAAGAAAAAGAGCTTATTTATGAATGGTTAAGTAACCAGGATGCTTATACGTTACACAAGTCTATTCATCGAAGATTTTCAAGATTAAGATACAACGTAATAAATATCGATGATTGCTGGGAGATAGACTTGTGTGATATCCAATCTTTCAAAGAATATAACGATGGCTACTGCTACCTACTCGTCGTCATAGATGTTCTCAGCAAATATGCTTGGGTAGAGGCGCTCCAAAATAAAAGCGGACGTAGCGTTACCATAGCTTTACGGAAGATTTTCAAGAGAGCAAATGAACGGATTCCTGGAACTTTACAATCAGACAAGGATAAAGAGTTTATAGATTCTTCTTTTCAAGAGTACTTAAAAAAGCGAGATATAAATTTTCGCACAGCGCGCAATCCAGACATCAAAGCAGCTGTTATAGAGCGTTCAAATCGCACGTTCAAGGAACGAATGTTTAGATATTTTACACACAAAATTACTTACAGGTACATTGATGTAATACAAAATAATCACACTTAACATACGGGAATTAAAATGGTGCCCGCAGATGTAACTATTTATAACGCATTTACAGCGAGAAAAAATTTTGAAAAAAGAGCTCTTAGTCAGCGAAAACCATCACGTGCACCTATATACACGCAGGGCTCTCATAATATATATTCGTATAATACGTAGTAAAGGACGAGGATCAAACAAAAAAGTTCTAGTAAAGCGGTACGAATATTCAGAAAAATTCAATTCTTGGATTAAAGCGAGTGAATTGACTTCAATTAAAAATTAAAAATGGACGAAGATGACTTTTATCTGGTATTACCAAGTAACAGCAGTATGCAATATTTTCCGGATAATACTACAACCTGTTACACCACACATTTATCATATGAAATTCGTGTACAAGGTAACTGGAGCGTCGGTATGACAGAAATTTATATACCCTGCACTACTTTACACATTCAAGAGTCTGAAGCAAGTTTTTTACTTTATTCATCGGATGAAGAAGAAGTAGTATCACAAAATCTTATTAATTTGGATGATGCGTTTGCTATAGAATTTTTGTTTTTATATGGTGTGTATGAGAACATTGCAGACCTATCACGTGCCATCAATCAAGCAAATGAATTAAATAAGCACAAAGTAATTGAACCAGTAAAAAGAAGAAGAGGATTTTACGTAATACGACGCGTATGTGATTGTAAGGAAACACATTACCTTTATTTTAATGAGAAAATCAGACGTATTTTTGGTTTTGAAAAAGAGATTTATCGGAAAACAGGCATCATTCCTTTAAAAACGACGAAAATCAAAGATGCTAAGAAACAGCACTCAGTTATTGGAGACAGACCTGCGTCTTTAGCAAGAGTGATACCCGATCAACTCTTTATTTACACAAATATATGCTTGCCTTATACTGTCGGAGATACTCAAGCAGCTCTTTTACGTATAGTTACATTCAATAACACAAAATATACGCTAGGACCAACCATAGTGAAACATTTTTCACTTGTAAATTATATTCCTTTACTAAATAATACTTTTCAGAATATCATTATCGATATTAGGGATCAACACGGTAAACATATACCATTTGAGTACGGGACGTTGACGATTACACTTCACTTAAAGCGTAATCACTTAACGGAAAAAAATGACTCACTATACAGCTTATTACAGCGAACAAATTGATGGTGGGGGAGTTCATCGTGTGTATAACGGTTCACACTATCAAAGTGGACATGCAATAGGAAGTTTTTTAGGTGGACTTTTTCGTAGTCTTACCTTATTTAACTAGTGGGGCGAAAGCGGTTGGAAAAGAAGCTGTTCGAGCTGGCATGCATGTGCTGGATGACGTCATCAATAGTGGAGTTGATTTTAAGCAGGTTATAAATACGAGAATGCATGAATCAAGAGAGAATCTCAAGAAAAAAGCTGCAAAGAAAATTAGTGAAATGATGAAAGGTAGTGGTTATAAGCGAAGTTTATAACCACTACCTTTATATAAAAGGGTTAATAAGCGGAAGCGTCAGTCTCTAAAGAGCAGTTCAGCAGGGTGTAACAAAGTTAAGAAAAATCGTACCAGTATAAAGAAGAAGAAGAAGAAGAAAGCTGGTATGAGGAAGAGGAAAAGGACTGTTGGTAGGAAAAAGAAACAGACTTTACGGAGTGTAACAGATATTTTTGGACCAAGAAAATAACATGGCCTTCTCACACATAAACTCGTGTGAATGCATGAAATCCGAATGAGATTTTTTCACTCTTCCACCGACGCAGACATCTTTAGAGTCCTCTCAGTTTATTCATTATAAACCAGTCTCATCTCTTACCGACGATGGGCCTATTGAATTTGTTGTACCGGGCGGTGAGGATTAACTTGATTTAGCACACACCATGCTAAGTGTTCGCGTACAAATTTTACCAAATATCGCTGCTGAGAACAATAAAGTTGGTCCGGTAAATAATTTTCTTCATTCGCTTTTCAACTAAATCGATGTATTTTTTAATCAAATACTCATTTTTCCATCAAATAATGCATATCCATACAGAGCTTATATTTAAACCTTGTTAAATTACTCAACTAGTGCAATGAACTCGCACTTGACTACATCGCTATGGTACCTGGATACTCCTGGAAAAATGGAAGGCTTACCTAATTTGAATCGGGATGCCCCAGAAGCTAACTTGGGACTTTTAAACCGTCAATACTATACGGGTAATACAGGTACTGTTAATTTAATCGGTCATTTACATTGCGATATTTTTAACCGGAATAAATTTTTATTAAACGCTGTGGAAGTACGCGTACGTCTTGTACGAAGCAAAGACGCTTTCTGCCTAATGGATGCTGCAGAAAATGACACTTTTACCGTCAGTATTAAAGAAGCATCATTGATTATTCGTCGTGTAAAAATTAGTCCTGGGATATTATTAGCTCATGCTAATGCTTTATCAAAGGCAACTGCAAAATATCCTATTATACGTGTTGAAGTTAAATTATTTACTATGCATAGAGGCATTCTCGGTGATACACTCGACAACGCTATTTTAGTTATTAATTATCTCTCTCTCTACATTGATGGTACACGGAAAAAAGTTTTCATCAATAAAATCAACACTACACGTAGAATGTTTCATTTCTGTGATAAAGTATTAAAAAAACAATGAGATAGTATTATTTTAATAAGTGCCATCCATCGAATTTTAGCTACTAATGTTGGCACCGCTATATTAAGAACCAAGCACGTAAAATTCTGATACGTAGTACCTATTTTTTCGGTTCTACAAATAATATTTCCACCTTCTCGGTTCAGCAGCAATATTTTGCGTACCGAGTATCTAATTCTTAATTTCTTAGCACTGATGATTCTTTCCGTACTATGCATAAAAAACAAGATACCTTGTTTTATGATCATATTTTCATAAATCATATGAACATTACTATAATATTATTATCGTATAGAGGTTAAGATAGGTGTTGACTTGAAAATATATGAAAAAATTTTGTTTTTACGTTACCATTTATTAGTTACATTGAAATTTCATAGTTATGAGCTATTTTAAAAATTTTATGTATTGCAAGAAGTTAAAAAAAATTTTCATAAATAAACAATTAAATGATATTTTTCAATTGTGTTTATAACGTGATTACGCAATATTTTCATTTACTACTCAATGACTGCATAGAATATTACTCGAGTGATAAAGTGTGCATGCTTTCTTATGATTGAATTTTACTCAGCATAAAAGAATATGATTAAAAAACATCCACCTGTGTCATACTGACTTTTATTTTTTAACAAATGGATTGCCAAAAAATTGGTGATATCTATTTGCCTTTTTTAACTTGATTCAAATAAAATTTGCATCAATATTAGTACGACTGTTTGATCTAAATATTGTCTAGAGTTGGGAAACAATAAAATTTTTCAAAAATCCGGCAAATTCTAATTTTTATTTAAAAAATATTGTTTTCAACATTAATAATAAGTTAAAAATATTTATACTGTATATATTATTTACAAAATATTTTTTCTCACTAACGATTTTAATATAATTTATGTCAGAAAAATTTTATTTTAAAAAATCTACACAGCCTTAATTAACAAAAAGAGAATGCAACATCACACAGGTAGATCTCTGTATACTGCTCAGTGACTGCATAGAATATTACTCGAATGATAGTGTGCATGCTTTCTTATTTAAGGTATCAAGCCTGAAATAAAGTCTAAAAAAAAATTAAATTTTAATGTAATGATAAATTTTTTTTTCTTATAACATTAATTGATGAAACATTTTTTCATCTTAAATATATATTAAATATAAGGCTTTAATCCATGAATAATTTCAAAAGATCTCATCTGATGGTTAAAATTCTTTTCTTTTGTCGATGAATTGATTTTTTCTATTTTTGTAGTTGCTGCAGGATTTCTCAGACAATTTTTAATATATATATATTTTCACAAGTTTACTCACCTGGATTTTTGATAAGACAAGCTCAAGTGAATGTTGAAAAAAATTACTTACATAAAATTTTTAAAAAATACTTATTTTTTCTACTATTATCAACTTTTTTCAAACCAAACTTTTTTGATTAATTTTTTTTTGAAAACTGAAACAATAAACTTGTGAAGATATATAAATTGAAGATCTCTGCAAATTTCGAAGTCAATTTGTTGAAAATTGGCTGAGAAATTGTACGGCAACTAAAAAAATAGACAAAATTATTTCTTCGACATAAGAAAAGGATTTTAACTATCGGATGAGGTCTTTTGAAATTATTCATGGGTTAAGGTCTTATATTTAGTATATATTTAAGATAAAAAAACTTTCATCAAATAATATCATTAAAAAAAATGTATCATTACATTTAAATTTAATTTTTTTTCTGTCTCTATCCCAGGCCTGATACCTTAAAATTGAATTTGATTCTGTGTAAAACAATATGATTAATAAATATCCATCAGTGTCACACTAACTTTTATTTTTTAACAAATAGATTGCCAAAAAATTGATAGAATCTGTCGGCCTTTTTTAACCTGATTCTGATATAACTTGCAACAAGAATAGTATAACTGTTTCATCTAAATATTATCTAGATTTTATTCGCAAGTTGAAGTTCCGTTAGGTGGCGGCTCGGTAGTAGCTCAAAGTTATACTTTGATCACATGATATATTGCAGCAAGATGAAAATTGTATAAAAATGAAATTTGTAAGTACCTTTTCCGTCATCATTTAATCTTTTAATCATCGTATTATTCTTTACGATCAATATTTTAAATTTTCTTTTTACAATGTGTCAGTACTTTAGATATTTAATTTTAGGTTATGAGCTATTTGTTTTTATTTTTGTTATAACTTTGAGCAGTTAGTAATTTCACCGATAGGTGGGACACATTCACTTAAACTTGCGAATAACCAATAAAATATTTCATTATTTTAATAAAGTATCAACTTTCAATTGTTATTAAAAAAATATTGTTTTTAACATTAATAATAAGTTAAACATATTCAAAATGAATATATATATATATATATATATATATATATATAATAAAATTTTTTAAACATAAATAGAGATAAATATGTTGTATGGTACATATATATGTACCATACAACATATTTATCTCTATTTATGTTTAAAAAATTTTATTGATTCTAAAATATAGAAAATATTTTGATTTAACTTCCAACTGTTTAAAAAAAAATTTTTTTTATCATTAATAAGTTAACAATATTCATACTGTATATACATTATACACAAAATATTTTTTTCTCACTGACAATTTTAATTTAATTTAGGTTTGAAAAATTTTATTTTAATATTATTTTAATTTAAGAGGAGGTCGAGTATATCTGTCCTTTTCTAATCAAAGAATTGATTTTTTCACAAAAATTAATAATTGTAGCAAAAAATAAGAAGAAAGCCCCATCTCGTATAATAAAAAGCAAGATTCTCTTTTATGAGGAAAAATTATTTTTATCGCTTCGATTTTAAGAAAACCTTGAAAAACTGAATTGTCCATCCTAACCTCTATTTTTTGAGTTTTTCAAGGTTTTCTTCAAAATGAATCGATAAAAATAATTTTTCCTCATCAAAGAAAATCTTGCTTTTTATTATACGAGATGGGGCTATCTCCTTATTTTTTGCTACAATTATTAGTTTTTGCAAAAAAATTAATTCTTTAATTAGAAAAGGACAGAGATATACGACCTGCTCTTAACTTGTATTTGATAACAAGGTTACGTTTTATACAAACATAACCTAATAAAATGAAGTTTAATTGCACTAACATTAATATTAATATTTCTTTCCAAATTAAAACAAAAATGCATATAATATTAATAAATATTTACATTTGAATAATTTGGTTTAGTGCTCAAAGCCTTAGGATTTTAAGACAAGAGTAATTTTATGCATTATCATAATAAGTTGCACTCATCAGCTCGTTCGAAAAAATTACTACTAATTCGTAACGACAATAAAGCGCCCATCACGATGTAACTGTATACTTAAACCACGCCGCGGTGCGTACTATACAGGTACCACGGTTATTATTAAACAATTTAATACTGTAGAACCGAAATTATCGGTTCTATCCTTCAAAATCACCAGGACAAACCATCAAAAAAAGGCACTGATAAAAGTAATATTAAAAAGTATTCTAAATACCTATTAAATAACTACTAGTAGTTTGATTTATAGGTATGATTAAATTTAGTACTTTTTTTTAATGAAAACCTTTTTCCGTGTATACAGATACCGAGTAAACCTCTGCAGCCTAAATTTACAGGTAATAACCCTCAATATGTAGAGGCTTATCATACATTATTTTCCGGTACTGGGATGCATTTCCTTAACGAGTCTCTTGCTCTTACTCAAATAGATTATTCTAGAGGTTATTGTCTGTTTGCATTTGATCTAACACCCGATATCTCTGCGAATTGAGCCCAGCACTGGAACTTTTAAGCGAGGTAGTGTACGGATAGAAGTGAAATTCGATCACGCCTTGGCGCAAACAGTAAATTGTATTATTTACGCTGAATACGATAATGTTTTTGAAATAGACTCTAGCCGTCAAATTATAAAAGATTTTAGTGCTTGAACTATTTTGTGATAGCGCTGGTGGTAGATGGTACAGTTATAAAACCACATTGCGCGCTCGAATCAGACATCAGTCTTCTAAGAGAGTTTGCTTCGTAAACATTGTCAATATAGTTATTTTTTCAAATAAAAGACCATGGATTTTGTCATAGATATTCAAAGTCTAAAAGATCGAAATAATAATTTTTTCCCAAAGGAGGTGGCTGTACTGAGTTTAAAAACAAGAATATTTAATCATTGGATATTTAAATCACCGCATGATTTTTCTGATTTACCCAGTGGTAGAAAACGTTCTAACAAGTTTGTTATCAACCATCGTCATGGAATTAATTGGATTGAAGGTGATATCAGTACAGCACAATTACAACATCATTTATATAATATTGCCAAGATTGCAACCAGGATTTACACTAGAGGATATGAAAAAGCTAAATATCTTGAGTCAAATATGTGACGAGAAATAATTAATCTTGAAGATTTATATTCATCTACATTTCATGAACTTTTTCAAAAATATCAAAAAACGTCTCTTTCCTGCGTAAGTCATTGTGTCAAGGAAAAGAATAAAAGCAGTATCTGTGCGCTTAATCAGGTATACCTATTGCGAAAGTGGTTGCATGCAATACTCCTGGATTGTATGAGACCCGGTTGTAAGGATGAACCTTCGAAACCGAGTGATGCGCTTTTGGAGCGAATAAGATCTCGCAGATTGTGAAGACTTTATCGTAGAGGGGGTAGAGATGAGGTTGATTGCTGCGACACATCGTCATCTTCAACCAAGGCTATGCTAAATCGTAATTTTTAAATAAACGGCGATAACAGCGACGACGACGACGACGACGAAGACGACGAAGGTCTTGAGAACGACAAAGTATGAATACTCAGCAAATAAGCAAAGCCATTGCCTCACTGAAAGCTAGAACGATAGGTGTATATACGGTCGATCGAATCCCGAATGTTCTAGAACATCCAACAGCAATTATGGCAAATATTGATCACCATACGAAGCGTGGTTCTCATTGGATCGCTATATATATAGATAATAATGGATACGGAACGTACTTTGACAGCTATGGATACCCACCAGTCTCACCACATCATCTCAATAGGCTCAAACGTAACTGTAGACAATATCAGTGGAATAAACAAAAAATGCAAAGCTACGACTCACAAGTATGTAGACAATATTGCATTATGTTTCTTTACCATATGTGCCATCTTCATTATTTACGTACGTTTTGTAGCAAGTTTTCAAGAGATTCAAAGAAAAACGACAAATTAGTTGTAAAATTTTATAACTTTCTTTTACGAAATAAGATTAAACGTAAGAAATTTGTGGAAACTTTTCAGAATGAACGTTCGTTAGGTTTTGGTTTTTGTAATCAGTCATGCACTTCAAAAATGTCATACTAAAAAATGTATTACTTAATAATAAATTTATGATTAATAAAACAGAATTGAAAATGTACATTAATGTGTTGATTTTTTCTCACACTCCTCCTCCTGCAACACCTATCCGCTTTCTTTCCTTCACGCACACACACTGAAAATATATAAAACTTGATAATGAATAGAGTTCTTTTTGTAAGCCAAAGTATTAAATTTTTATTTTCGAATCATAAAAAAATTTCCCACCATACTACTCTCTCTTAAAACCATAAAATTAAGTGTCATGAGTATCTGTCAAATTAATTTATTACGTTTGCTTAGATTTCTTAGAAAAGTATATTGATAAGTAATCTCAAAAGAAAAGTAATAAATATTAAATTTCTCACTTAACCGAATAAAGACTTAGCCGCAAATACACATATATTGATATGAATAGAACCTTTGTGATCTGTGTAGCTGTAAAATATAATAAGTTCACACCCTCTTGTAGACATTTACGATCATATATTATTTCTTTCTTTTAAAAAACTTTTTTTTCATAAAGGAAGTCATTGTGTACAGACACGTCATTATACCAAATTTTCTATAGGGCTCTGGGTATAAAGTCAGCAGCAAAATCCGGATACGACTCAGTATATTTTCAGCAGCAGTCGTAGTCAGATCTAAGTTATAAGATTTTTATATTTTAAAAAAGAGCATGGCGGATTCCATTAGTGAAAAGTGTAGTGAACGCAGTCTTACAAAAGACTACGCCATTCAACTGAATAACATGCTTCTCTCGACGACGTACTTTATCAATAAGTCTGTAAGTAAGCGAGTTTCTGTTGGATTACAATTTCGTGATGGCTACTACCTACCATGTGTAAAAATATTGACTGCACATTTTTGTAGATGGGTTACTTTTGATATCAATTCTTGGCGACTATTGAAGAACCAAATTGATCTTATTAACGGTAGGCTGGAGTAGAACCTGATACCGACCGAGCAACAATTGAGTTGTTTGTTATTTACTCAAGTTTTAATCGTTGTATCTTCAAATTAAAGATCGAGCGCAATAGATATTATTATTATGAACATCTATGCACAAGAAAAAAAATATCTACCGGTTTGTTTTTGAGAAAAGTAAGTAATGCGAAAATATTATAAACATAAACTTTTACTTTGGCGTTACTTACTTTTCTCAAAAACAAACCGGTAGATATTTTTTTTCTTGTGCATAGATGTTCATAATAATAATATCTATTGCGCTCGACCTTTAATTTGAAGATACACTGATTAAAACTTGAGTAAATAACAAAAATGCCAATTAGACAAGGACAGCGAATCCGGCCTGCTCTTAACGCGTATTTCCAAGAAGCGCATATATTCAAGACGGAGTACAGTAACCCTTCGAATGTCTATTTCGAAAATCATGATCTCTTATTTACAACATCATATAGTACGAGGAGTATTATATTTGAGGAGAGAGCTGTACTTAACCCTGCGCGTCCACTAAAATTAGTAAATGAAGATGAAGAAAACGAATCACCTAATAAAAGAAGAAGGCATGCATTCGAACCACCCACTACTTGCCTTCAGAAAGTGACATTTGACGGACTCAAACTGATGATGCCTTGCGTCGATGAACGTATTGCGCAGTTGGAGTAGCAGGCTGGTAAGGTAAATCGAATTATTGACTACATTCAAGAATATCTAAAAGATGAAATTAAGAAATATAATGAAGAAGATGTGCAAATGAATATAATGAAAAACTTTTTAATGTTTCAACAATACTATAGTTTAAAAATTTATGATGTGACGTCTTTTGTTTTAACAAAAATGCTTGACGACAATGATTTGTGCAAATCCGATCTAAATATTGTAATATTAGAAATAAGTGCTAATACTTTACCTTTTATATACAACGATTTATTCGCTTTTTTGTATGAAGAGTAAAATTGTGTATTACAATATAAGTAAAAATATACATTAATAATAATAATATGCCACCGTGCTATGCGAGTCGCGTAGCATGGTACAGACTTTGGGAACAAGCGACGCGTGATAGAAAGAGATTCAGAATGTGAGTGGAAAGAATGAAAAATATAATAGAACCTATACTTTGAAAAAAATTAATGATTATATAATCAATATTGAGTAAATTTTTCTGTACTTTTGCATTTTTATAAATAAATTATTTTAAACTATTTTAAATAATTATTTCTATTCAATCCCTGTTCACTCTCCTACTCCTCGACAACTTTTTATAATTTTATTACAGTATATAATCACCCATCATTTTATAAAAGTCGTCATTTTCATTTCGATCCGCGTTAAGTACACATCGTGTAAAAATGGGACAGAATCAGAGAAAATCTACGTCAGCACCGACTTACTCCGATAGAGCTTCCTCTACAGCAGAAGAGAAAGAACCTCTTATAAAGGAAGAGAAATCAGAAAAAAATAAACAATATTCCACAAAATATTCAATACATACGTACTCATTTCCTGAAAGAAGAGGATACGAAAAATATAAATAAACTTTATACTTATTCTTAAATGGCCCTTTTCAGGACCACCATTTTAATAGTAACGTAAAATATATACACATAAATATATACATAGTTTCTCTCTCCTTCTCTCTCTCTCTCTCTCGACAACTTTTTATCAATTCATCACAATATATAATCACCCATCATTTCATAAAAGTCGTCATTTTCATTTCGACCTGCAGTAAGTACACATCGTGTACTAAGTAAGCACGATGTGTACTTACCGCAGGTTGAAATGAAAATATATATATATATATATATATATATATATATATATATATGAATAAATAGGGCTATTGGCAGTTTCTGGGAAGAAAAATACATATAATGGCAGAATCTGGGACTTTTGTCGGATCCTGGGAAGTCCCAGAAACCAAACTTATGTAATGGCAGTTTCTGGGATGCATTTAACATTGATTGTATATCTATAGATATGAGGGAAACATAAAATAAAATTATTTCTTTAGATGATTCTTCCCAGAAACAACCGTAAGGTGATATTATATGTATATAAATATATAAATATATATATATATATATATATACTCTCTCTCTCTCACGTTTTTATGTCTCATAAAATTTTTACGAGTCATAAAATCATGACCTATCATGGGTCATTGGGTTAAAACTCACGGGACCTACGATGAGGAGGATGACGTCATCCGTCTCGTCATCATAGGTCCTATACTACACTCATCGTACCTACACTGAGAGAAAATTCATGCCAATAGAGCATGTAGTCTACGTATCCAAAGTTAGTAAGTAATATCCTATGCTTTAATAACAGCGCCATCTACTCTTACGAGGTTTGTGCTATCCAAAAACTGTTTGTTTACATGCTTTAGTAGCTCCCCACTCTAATATCCTTCGATAGCTAGCGCTGTATCCTCTCATGGGACGTGAAGGAAGTAAACGTGGCTTGTCCACTATTCTTTCTTTACTGCTAACTATGGCATTCTTCTATTGCTCAAGTCGCCTCCTCTTTTGGGTGGCGACGCGAGCAAACACGGCTGGTCTATATCCAAAATCATGTTGCAAATTTCGTTAACGTATTTTCGTAGCGTGAATCTTTTATTTCTTTTCTTTTTTTATGAAGGGAGATACGTTATAAATATAACCTGTTAAACTTTTTAACTTTAAATAATTTATTTTTAACTTAAAATTTAATTATTTTAAACCGCTGGGGGGCAGATAATCATGTACGATTTTACGCCAGAGATATTTCGAAGTAGCGTTGGTCTAGTGCGTAACGTTCGCGCCTTTCCTTTTGAGTACGCGAGTTCAACTCTTGGTTGGAACCACTTTTTTTAAACTTTTTTTTTTATAATTTCAATAGTTTTTATTGCTTTTTTTTATTTATATTTTTTTATTTTCTATTTTTTTATTAATTTTAAAATCTATTTTTTCACAAGTTACTTAAAATATGCTCGTTTTTTTTATTAATATTTTTAAATAAATTATTTCATATAGAAAATAATTTAAAATATTAATAAATAAATAATAGTGATATTTACAATACTATAGTTCAATTTTGTCTTTATAAACATATTTCAATGTACAATATATATTATAACATAAATAATAATAACTCAGTTTTATTTATTTATTGTAATTTATTGTAAATTTTATAAACTAAATTATAAATAAATTAGATTATACTATTATAAAATAAACATCACTATTATAAAATAAACATCACTATTATTTATTTATCAATATTTGTAATTACTACCTATAAAGAATAATTTATTTTTAAAAAATTTTCATTGAAAAAAACAAGCGTACTTGTAAAAAATTAAATTTTAAAATTATTAAAAAAATACAAAATCTAAAAAAAAATAAATATAAAAAGGAATAAAAAATATTAAAACAATAAAAAAAAATTTTAAAAAAAGTGACCCTAGCCGAGAGTTGAACTCGCGTACGCAAAAGGAAAAGCGTGAACGTTACGCACTAGACCAACGCCACTCCGAAACATCTCTGGCGTAAAATCGTACATGCTCATCTGCCCCCCAGCGGTTTAAAATAATTAAATTTTAAGTTAAAAATTAATTATTTAAAGTTAAAAAGTTTAACAGGTTATATTTATAACGTATCTCCCTTCATAAAAAAAGAAAAGAAATTAAAGATTCACGCTACGAAAATACGTTAAAGAAATTTGCAACATAATTTTGGGTATTTTTTTTTTTTTTTTTTTTTTTTTTTTTTTTTTTTTTTTATAAAAAAAGATTAATATATAAAGGATATTGTCCTCTATATGATTAACCTTTTTCCATGGTGAAGTCGAGGGAGTCCAGCCCGGAACCGTTTAACACATTACATCAGGCTAGACTGTCAGACCCACCATACCGAAAACTTTGACTACCGATGGATGGCAACCCACTTTTGTGACCAACAATCAACCAATACTCAATGAGGTCGGATTTTTTAAGAGTCGCGATATAAATGGCACATACACAAATTTTCTTTTGAAAAAAAGTTAGAGGTACCTGGCCAGGATTCGAACCCATGCCCTCCGCGTTGAAGGCAAGAGCTCTATCCATTACGCCACCGCGCTCTATGTAATTTTGGGTATAGACCAGCCGTGTTTGCTCGCGTCGCCACCCAAAAGAGGAGGCGACTCAAGCAAACAAAGGATATGAGAGCGGGGAGTCATCGAAGTATACCACGCGAGTCATCAGTGAATGCCGTTCATGCTTTAGTTACTCTCCATACCATCTTTTTTAGTATAAGGTAATCCAATACTAATAGAGCTTCTCACGGCCTGTCATATTTGTATCAATGTTTTATATGCTCGCATAGATGGCAGTTCGCATGCTCTATTAGCATGAATTTTCTCTCAGTGTACTTATTATGCAGGATCCGATATAATAATA
Organism: Anastatus disparis; assembly: GCA_017163975.1. Taxonomy (NCBI): domain Eukaryota; kingdom Metazoa; phylum Arthropoda; class Insecta; order Hymenoptera; family Eupelmidae; genus Anastatus; species Anastatus disparis. The sequence continues at coordinate 775,211 of JAFFSR010000015.1, read as the reverse complement.
TATACTTTGTGAAATTCTACAAACAGGGTGAAATTTTCATCTTTCAAATAGCATAAAAATGATAAAGTTTCTTTAATTCTAAAACCAAAAATAATTTAAATAATTAAAGTATATAAAATTGATAATATCAAATGGCTGATTCCATTCAGATTCATGCAGGCCGTCAATGATCGAATTTTTTTTTTTTCTTCTAAGTAATAAAAATACCTTCTATTATGTATATAAAGATAAAATTTACCTCGTAGAATGTTCAAAAAAGTTTTTTTTTTTTACTACAGCAATTTTAGTGTTGGATGTAAAAACAAAAATTCAAAAATTGGAAATGAACCTCTACTTTTAAATGACTATAGCTCCGTCAATTTTTAACCCTTTTTGCGTTCTTTTAACGAAAGTGTGCGGAATTCTGTCTAGTTTTGAATGCAATCTCGATTTTTGTAATACAATTTGATCTCACTGAGTTATTTACGAAAAACCAAAAAAAAGCGATTTTTTTCAAACACGATTTTCTCAAAAACTATATTTTTTTTTTTAAATTTTTATATGATTTTATACATAAAAAATACTAACTTTGAAGGTAGGTGAAAATATGCAATTTTGCCTTATTTTTTTTTTAACAGATTTTTAAACGTTTTTTTTATATTTTCGATTTTAAAACATTGATACCATGGCGCATCGTACTATTTTTTCAACTTTACGTGTTCTTACAAGTAGGTTAACAAGGGGGATTCTAGCCCAGGGGGGATTCTGGCCCAGGGGGGATTCTGGCCCACTACATTTGTAGCCCACTGCATTTGTAGCCCACTACTTGTCGCGACAGGTTAGAATTTTATTAACTCAAGTTTGCAGCAACTTTAATAACCCAAGTTTATAATTTTGAAATAGTTTATTACGTTTAAATTTTTTTGTGGCTCTTAAAAGAGCCGATTTAAAGTTTTTTATATTTGATATTTGGGGGTGGTATTTGTGATTTATATTTTTCGTAATGCTCCTTCCATGACATCTTCTCTTTTTTAGAAGAATCGATAAGAGGAGTATACTCGTTAGGTTTAGCGGTGGTGCTCGGACTTTGTCCCATGATGAAATAATACAAGTCATGACACGCTTCTACTTTTATAGTGATGAGAGCTGTATGTAATCATTTACTTACACTCCATAGCTATTTCCAATGGCAAACGACTCTCAGTACAATATTTTTTCATGAGTCTGACGTTGTGTAGAGCACAACAAGCTTTATACATTCCATCGTGATGGGGGCAAACAGTCACTAGCTTTATCTTATCTAGTGGTGGATAACCCATCTCTGTAACATCGGTAACGTTGAACTTGAAACGTTCTAACCATCTTTTCTTTATACTTCCCATCACTAAAATTTTGCTAGCATCTTGTAGAGCTTCTTTAAGAATGTTTCGTATTTCGGTGTAGGGGATCATACCAGAACGCCAAGACAAACCATGATAATATTGTTCAAACCATTTGTTTTGCGTCTTATATTTCTCTGTGAGTCTTCGCCAAGGAAACGGTTCTTTAAAAAGTAGCACAACAGGATCAGAATCATCGTTCAACGGAACTATAGCCAATTCTTTTAAAACATAGTCATTACCAGGCTGCTTGAAGCCTTGCATATCGACCAAGTACTCCATCGTGAATGACTCTTTTGACGATAAACATCCAATTTATAACTATTCCCCCACCACTTAGACAAGTTTTCGTACATTACCATTGACAGGATTGTACTCGACTACGCGATCGTGTATGATCAAACAGTAAGCTGATGTTCCAGCAAGAATATTATTTCTTGATTCAAGTTCTAAGCGAACATCCACAGGAGCGCTTTTCAGAGACTCATTTTGTTTCGAGCAATCGATTACAATCAACGGCACATAGTCAATGAAATCTTGCTTTTTTAAGAGTGGTTCGGCATCTTTCTCATAGTACGCAGGTTGAAAATTAGCATACATATCGTATAACATAGCAAATTGATTACGTTCAATATTTAAATTTAGATTTCCATATGGATAGTATTGTGAATTAAGGAAAAGCTTTACATTACTTATGTTGCAGTGATCAAAGCGACTCGCGTTGGCTGTTTTTAGATTTTTTCGATTCGTTTGAAAAGCTAGAATAACAAAACGTGGCTTTTCCAATTGGTTAGAAGTTTTAACAGTCCAAACGTGTTTTGATGTGGTTGGAAGTAGCGGATACTCGTACAAGTCCCAACTACGGAAACTCATTGCAATCGGTTTATCTTTTTCAATATGATTAAGTAAGCGAAGTTTGTAGGCATTCGATAATATTACATAGGGCATAAGCCATTCTATTCTTTGCAAATTGATCTGAAAATCTTCGTATCTATTTTCATGATGCGTTTGAACTACCGCATTCAAATCATTCCTAGATCTTGTCAGTATAAGTTCATGTTTTACATTAACTACAATTTTACGATAGTCTTCAGCAAAACCGAAAATCATACTCAGAGGAATAGATAAGTCAAAGTAACCTGCCTCGTCGTTTACTTTTAGATTTTCCTCTACATCAACCCAACCAGCATTCTCAAGAATTGACTCTTGACTAGAACAAAAGGAAAGCCATCCTTTCATAAGTGTAGTTAAACCAACATTTTTACATTTGTCAATCTCCACAGCATTGATTTCATATCGGATTTCTTCAAACATGTGACAGATGGCGTTATTTACTAGGACCGTATTAGCTACCGCGGTTCCGTCAGCTTTCACGATTCTACCACAAATATGGAGTGAACTACGGGATGGTAGAAGACATAAGTCTTGATGTTGAATAGATATACGAATCTCATCACTATTATTAAATGAAGATGCGGAATAAGGTTGATGAGCATGTACCTCATAATGTTCAATTGATTCATCGAACTTTACTCCCGACTGTATGCTCAGAATTCCTTCCATGTTTTTGAAAACAACAGAAGAATATACAAGTTACTTTCCACCACGGATTCTTAGTCCGAGACTTCTTAGGAACTGAATGTTTTGCCGTGTTAGCGCTTTCTTTGTCGTTCGACGACTGATGACTGGTCGACATGTTGACTTACTTATATAGCCTCTACCAACTTTAGTGTTGTAAACGATACCCATTACGTTTGTTTAAGATGTAATCTTATTGTAATAATTTCTCCTCGAAAATTAATCAAGTGTCCGTCTTGATCGACTATTCGTACTTGAATGTGATCTATGCTCTTGACGCTGATCGGAAGATAAATGACTGGAGATGGAACTTCGATGATCTTATATCCCGGTGGGACTGCAGGAAAGAACTCGTGTATGGTATGCACTCGTCGATTGTTTATATAGGCGCCAGAGGTTATGTTGCACTCAACTCGGAGTGCGTTAACTTTCAAAATAGCTACAGGTAAATCAGAATCGTGAGCGATTTTTTCTGTAAGAACACGTTGAGTAAAACCCAACAATGAACCTATGGAATCTTGCGGTCGAAAATCAATAGGATGACTGCAGGTTATAACACAACGTAGTGTGCTATTATTGGGTTTTATATCGATTGAAATTCCTTTTGATGCTAGTGTCTCACGAAGATAATTTTTTATATCTTTAATTTCGTAACTTCCAGTCGGTAATAAAATTTCTTCCTCACCAACGTAGAACTTATTATTTCCACTATCGATATTAGGTATTGAGTTGAAGGTCGAAAGACCAATTAATCCGAGAACATAGTTCTTATCGGGTGAAAGTTCAATCGGAGGAAAATACTGAGCTTCGAGCACTGATGATGTACTAGAAAAACTTAGCGTCAATGAATCTTCCATGATTGTTCAATGGATAATGAGAGATAGCTAATTTGACTTTCCTTTTATAAGTTTTTACTCAAAAACTTCAAACATAAATGACCACAATTAAATGTATCATAGTCTTGATACCTCTCATAGTTATATTTGACCTCATCTACTTCCAAGTAAAGCATTAAATCCAATGGTGGTTGAAGGTCTCCGAAAGAATCGAAATAAACAACGTTCTTACCTCGTTTTCGATAAGCTACCCAATGTGTACCTGGACCATCTACATCATCGAGATTAACGATCGCTGTTTCGTGATAATGAGGTCCACTCTTTGGTAAAGCATTTCGCATGAAAACTCCTCGAAAATTTGGAATTTTTAGTATTTTAGCATACTTTATGAGATCATAATCCGTCAAAGCTCTTTGCGGTAACCTTACTTTGAGGATCTTTTTTTTTTTAAACCAGACTTTATATGAAGACCAAGTCCTGTCTTGTAAGGTTTTAAATAAAGACCTTTACCCAAAGCTATTTCTTCCATCTTTTGATTGTGTCTTTGTTTTTCTTCTAATTGTTTTTGAGCAGCTTTTGAATCATTAACTGCTTTAGTTATACCAGCCGCACCACCTGCTAAACTACCAATTCCACCTAGACCTGCAAAGATAGGTATGAGGAATGGTAAGAATCCTCCTACTTTAGTTGGAATTGATAATCTGCGAGGTACTCTGACTTTATGTTTACCGCCTGCTTTTCTCACAGCACTTCGAGCAGCCTCTAAAGCAGAGAAGATAGCTTTACGAGCACACTTACTAGGTTTCATAGATTTGGAAGCGGCTCTAATTATTTTATTAAGAGTAACAGAGGGAGTCTTCTTCTTTTTTGCTCCCATTCCAAGTTTAGATTTTACTTTCATAGCGTTTGCAATAGCGAATGCAGCTGCTTTCTCACCAATACTAGCGTCTTTCGATGAAACTCTTTCCCAAGCTTTTTCTCCTAAAACCTTATCAGCACTATTTCTAACCTCAATATTTTCACGATTCTGTGAATAAGCTATATCGTGCTCCTTGCAAGCTTTGTCGAGTGGATTGATTCCTGGATCACCTCTAGCTAAACGTTTGGCTAATTTCGTCCCTGGTCCACAATATTGATATCCCGGTAGATGAAGTTCCAGTGGAAGATTATTAATGATTTTATTAAGCAAACCACGACCACGTCGTCGATATATGATCATAACACTTTGAAGTTCAAAGGATAACTAAACCATTGGGTATATAAGCAGCGTATTTATAGTTAATCGAACAGTCGCAGTTTGTGTCTGTCGAGATGAATTTCAAAGAGCAGTCTGTAAAACTTCCGATAGCAAATTTTGATGCTATTTCGGAGCAAGAAAATAAATCAAAGAAACATGGAAATTTACTTCCAGATAGTATAAGAGGTGTATTTTGCGGACCATCCAATTGTGGCAAAACTAATAGCCTACTAGCACTGATAACACATCCTAATGGTCTAAGATTTGAGAATGTCTACGTATATTCGAAATCTCTTAATCAAGCAAAATATAAGTTTTTGAAAGAGCTCTTAGAACCACTGGAAGGTATGAAATACTTTCCATTTAGCGAACACGAATCAGTAATATCTCCGGATAACGCTCTTCCAAATTCTATAATGATTTTCGACGATGTAGCTTGTGAAAAACAAGAACACATCAGGGCATACTTCTGTATGGGTAGACACAAGAACGTTGATTGTTTCTACCTCTGCCAGTCTTATGCTCGAATTCCAAAACATCTCATAAGAGATAATGTTAATCTCTTAGTTATCTTTCGTCAAGATGATGTCAATCTGAGACATTTATACGAAGATCATGTTAACTCTGACATGACTTTTTTACGTTTCAAAGAATTGTGTTCTAAATGTTGGATAGATGATAAATATGGATTTCTAATGATTGACAAAGATAGTCCACTAAATGCTGGTAGATATCGAAAGGGTTTTGATTGTTTTGCTGTAAATATAACTCATACTTAGCAGATATTCATCAATCTATCTTTGCAACTCAAAGAGATAACATGGCAGACCTTAAGCAAAAGAAAGTCTTACTCCAGCAACTTATTCAAGCGCGTAATGCTGTAAAACGCAAGTATGACATGTTAAAATATGGAAAAGAAATAACGGAAAGAGTTGTTCAACAAACTCTTAAACCCATCATTGACCCACTTAAAGAGATTGCTTTTGAAAGCAAGAGAAAAAGAAGAAGGCTCATTCCTGAAGAAGAAGAAGAAATTATTCTACCCGGAGTTAAAAAATCTGAATCTGATGAAGAACTAAAGCATACTATACAAAATGATTCCTCGCATTCTCTTGAGACCTCGTTTGAATCTGCTAGCGAAGATTTTACAGAAGATTTGCAATATAGAGAATTGGATAAAGTTTATGGTGTACGTAGGGAGGGTGATAAACTTTTTCTCGGTAATACACCAATACATATTGAAAAAACTTATGTGCAATTAGGAACTGAAAAGTTCCCAAAAACTCGAGGATTGTACGAATTGCTTGTTGAGAAGCATCCATCTCAAAAATTAGTAACTCAAAAAGATTTAGATAACTATCAAAAGATCCTGGAACTGACAAATGCTCATAAAAAACGTTTCAGAAACGATGAAGGAATTCGTTCGCATACTAGTAAAAAGTTCGCCAGCATTATTGCTCCTCTATTCGGTAAAAAGGAGGTTCACTACCTAGATATAAAATTGCAAGAAAAAATACCAAGTTTGATTATGTCTACTGGGATGATCCAAACGAGCTAGTTGATCGACTGCGTTTATTGGTTGCTGAAAAAGCAGCTGGTAATCCTAGTCATACTAACAAGATTCATTCCATCATCGAAGAGTTACGTGAAGCTGGCTATATATATTAAGCTGCAAGTTAAAACTCGTTACATTATCAAAATGAGCGTTGATGTATTCGGACGTAATCTTAAACGAAGCGAGGGTAATCGAGGACCTCCCGGAATCGGCTATAAATTGACAAAAGATGGACATTTTGATGTAGAAAATAAGAGGTTATGCAATGTTGCCGCTCCTCAGCAATCGAATGATGCCGTTAATTTTAATACACTGCAAGGTTTGATTACATCTGAAGTCCAGAGTATATACATAGTCACTGCTAGATTAAGAGATGATCTTAGCACATCAGAATTAGAACTGCAAAAGTTAAAGGATGAGTGTGATGAGAAGATAAAAAAAGTTAATGTAAACATTGAAAATCTATACGACTTAATTAAAAGTTGGATGCAAGATGCTAAAATTAAATCAAATAGTATAAAAGCCAATTTTCTGTAATTAAGCAATCATTAACTCTGTGACCATGGAACACCAAAGAGTTGTAGAAGAGCTTCATAAACCTGTCAGACGTCGCTATCCCCGTCGAACATTTGATGTGCGAGGTTTAGATGAAACTTGGCAAGCTGATCTTGTAGAGATGCAACCTTATTCTCGAGATAACAAAGGCTACAAATACATGCTTACAGTTATAGATATTTTTTCCAAATACGCATGGGCCGTTCCTGTGAAACAAAAAACCGGAGCAGAAGTGTCTGCTGCGATGAAATCTATATTACGTCAAGGACGAGTTCCAAAAAATTTACAAACAGATAAAGGCAAAGAGTTTTATAATACTAATTTTAAAAATCTTATGCAACAATACAAGATTAACTTATACTCAACGTTTAGTAATCTCAAAGCATCCATTTGCGAACGCTTCAATCGTACTCTCAAACACAAAATGTGGATGAAGTTCAGCTTACGTGGTAGCTATAAATGGATCGATATATTACCTGATCTGATAAAATCTTACAACAATACAAAACATCGAACGATTGCTGCTAAACCAAAAGATGTTACAGTTGCAAATGCATCTCAGTTTCGTGCACGATTTGGTCAAAAAGTTGTGAGAAAAAAAGCAAAATTCAAGGTTAGTGATAAAGTACGAGTAAGCAAGTTGAAACAAGTATTCGAAAAAGGATACACACCTAATTGGTCTGCTGAAATATTCACGGTTGAACAAGTTAAAACAACGCAGCCGACAACGTACCGTCTCAAAGACTATCAAGATCAATCAATCACTGGTGGCTTCTACGAAGAAGAACTTCAGAAAGTCAAGTATCCAGAAGTTTATCTTGTAGAAAAAGTTCTAAAGAGACGTGGGAATCAAGTATACGTAAAGTGGCTTGGCTTTGATAGTACTCATAATAGTTGGATCGACAAAACATCAGTCCAATAAGTACTCATGTATCATACGGAGCAAAGTCGTCTTGACAGTTTTAAAAACTGGCCTTTGACTTTTTTAAAACCTAAAGATCTGGCCACCGCAGGATTTTATTATACAGGTGAAATTGACAAAGTACGTTGTTTTGAATGCTCTACAGAGATCTGTAGGTGGGAAATTGATGAGGATCCATTATCAGAACATAAGAAATGGAATAGTCGCTGCCGTTTCCTTCGAAATATAATCCTACAGATAATTCTTTACAAAATAAATGTAAAGTTTGCTTCGATAAAGGAATAGAGATAGCATTTTTACCATGCGGACATTGTTGCTGTTGTTACCAATGCTCAAGTAAAGTTGAAAAATGCGTTATCTGTAGAAGAAACATTAACTTTAGAGCAAGGGTATTTATATCTTAAGCGCTTCAAACAAAAACATTTTTTTTGTTTAGGAAGTGATGGGAGCCCCAACCTTCGCTCCTATCTGTGAGGTACAACCAAGAATCGCCACTTGTGAACCCCTTACTCCGAGTGATCTCGAAGTAGGAGGTGCACCCGTGACTCGTATACCTCTCCGTTAACTTCCAAGCGCTTAAGCCAAGGAGAACTCGAGATCACTCTTGGTCTCGCCCAAATACTTTACAAACAACTTGTAGTGTTGAATGGCATCCAATAACTTATAATGGAAGTTCTCATCCTTCTCTAAGGCCAAGGAAACTCGAGTTGGCAGAAAAATGCGGAATTTACTATCTAAATCCACAACAAAACGGTCACCATACCGTGTTTTAACTGATTTTAGTTCAGTCACCATGTAATCTTGGTTTTTCTCCAACTCAGCTACCTTTTTAGTGGGTAAAAAACCTCCACGAGCAATCTCATTCAATTGAGCAAGATCCATCTAAAATGAATAAATATTCTAAGTCCTTTAGAGTATGAAATTTTTTTAAGTATAAAAATTTTAACTTACCTTAAATTTTTTTTTCTTGATAAAATTTCAAAGTCCTTTTTAAATATTCAAATTTTTACTGAGTTCTCTGCCTCTTGCTTGGTGGCTCTTCAGATGAAGGAATGACTTCTTCGGGCTCGTTGTCTTCTATAAGTAGTGATCCCCCTTCTACTTGAGCCACTATCCCCTCTTCTTGACTCACCCTCTTTATCTCAATAGCAGTATTAGGTATTAGATAAACCGCATAAATTACGTAGGCAGACATTGGGAAGGTGTTCTTAATAAGGCGTTTGCTATAAATATAGCTGTTTTACTGTTCAGAAATCATTCCACAACTGAATATTGAAGAAGCAATATGGTGGATTTTGAGCGAGAGAAAAATATATTACGACAACTTATTATAGTTCGTAAAGCCGTCAAGCGAAAATATGATGCATTAAAGTTCGAAAAAGAAAATTTTCAAAAAGCAATTAGTGAAACATTCAAACCCATTGTTGATCCTCTTCATGAACTCCTTGAAGTTTCTAAAAGAAAAAGATAAGTCACGAAAAACAAAAATCATCGGAAATGGTCAAAGAAGTCATAGACGATAATCTGATTGAAACGAGCTCTGATGATGATGATGATGATTTATCAACAAACAATACTATTCGACATGTTACAGATTCTGAGTTTGAAACAGCAGACAGTGGAGAGGAATCTGATAATTTCGACAAATATATATTTATGCTCAATGATGATCAATCCAATATTGATAAGATTTATGGTGTACGTAAGGAAGGTAAAGATTATATAATCGGTGATTCATTCATATACTTTAAAAATCAATTTATCAAAGTGAAAGATGTAAGATATCCGAAAACTCAGGGATTAATGGAACTTCTAATTACAAAACATCCTGATCGAACTCGAGTAACTTTAAGTGATATGAAGAATTATCGTTATATTCTCGAAGCTACGAATGCTCACAAGAAACAATATAGAAATGATGGAGCCATTCGATCACATATAAGTAAAAAATATACAGAAATTATCGCTCCTCTATTTTCTGAGAAAGAAGGAGGATCGGTGCCTCGATACGAAGTTTCACAGGGAAATGCGAAATTTGATGTTTACTGGAATAATCCAAATAAGCTTGTTGATCGGCTTCGTTTACTCGTTGCTGAGAGAGAAGCTGGTAATTCTAGTCATATTAACGAAATTCATTCTATCGTTAAAGAGCTACGAAAAGCTGGTTATATATACTGAGATGTAAACCAACACATTGTGATATTGCGAATAAAGGTATATAAAAATTCCTCCTTATCACTTGGAATATCACTAAGAATATCACTATTCTTGCATATATTGGAATAGATCTATATGAATAAAATTGCATTACATATGGTGATATATTTCACAATATGGATTTTACATTAGCTTTATCAAATTTTATTCGATTTCGTCGAATGTTTATCGAATTTTCATCGAATTTTTATTGAATCACATCTAATCCCACCGAATTTTTGTCGAATTTTCGTCGAATCTTGTCGAATTCTCGTCGAATCTTGTTGAATTTTCGTCGAATCTTGTCGAATTTTGTCGAATTTTGTCGAATCTTGTCGAATTTTCGTCGAATCTTGTCGAATTTTGTCGAATCTTGTCGAATTTTCGTCGAATATGTTAAATTTAAAATTCTTTGATTGAAGTTGCTAAATTTATATTTAATAACATTTTTAAATCATGCTATCTAAAAATCATCTTGTTATCTTATAAATCATCTTATCAAAGTCTTACTCAACTCGTTATTTTACTATAAATACAGATGATTTTATATTTCAGGAACAGTATGCATCATAAGCATCAACAAACAACATGTCAAACTTCCTTGAAATTGAGAGATTAAGGAGGCGATCAAATCTAAACTTCCAAATCAATTAAATTCCAATATTGATCAAGTGTTAGATAAAGAAAAAAAAAACATCATTCATAAATAATTCGGAGATTGATGTTACTTTGAATAATACTGATGAGTCTCCGCTTAATACATCTTTGCAACTTATGAAAAGTTGTAGAGGAAAAGATATACTTCTTTTGAATGATATTCCTTTTTATAAGGAGAAAGCTATGAGTAATGGTAATATATACTGGAAATGTCAACTTTACCATTTAAAACAATGTTCAAGTCGTGCAATAACCAAGGATATGAAACTTGTAAGTTGTACACCGCATAATCATACTTTAACACCAACCGAGAAAAAAATGAAACAAGGACTATGATTTTAAAGAAAAAATATCAACCTAATGTTTTCAAGATGAGTCATACAAATAATAAACTTGTGAAGAGTGATAATGTTGAAAATGCTGATTTAATTGATGGCAGAAAGTATTCTGAATCAAAATTACTTGAAGATGATTATTCCAGCTCTGATAATGAAATGATAAACCATCAAAAGAGTGGAAAATGTAACACATTCGAAAGCTGTAAAAGAAAATCTTATAGTAAGATTTCACCAAAATCAAGACGCAAAAAAGCAAAAATAAGTTCTAACGATGTTGATAGTGATACATTATCAGGTTATTCTAATAGTAATGAATCATTCTCTACAGAGAAGTATAATGATGCATTTGAAGAAATGAGTGAAGGTGATAACTTCAGCTCTCATCATGAGTTAGAAAATATTGAAGAGGATAAAAAAATTTTTGGAAGCCGTAAAAGAAAACCTTATAAAACTTTACCAGTATCCAGATCCAAAAAAGCAGTAATGAATTCCATCGATACCAACAGTGATACTTCATCAGATTATTCTAATAGTAACGCATCTTCCACTAAATATATGAGTAAATACATGTTTGAAGATTATGGATTTGGAGAATGGGATGATCCTAATGTTTTAGTTAATCGTCTTCGTATTATTATATCTTCAACTAATACAGATCTATATACTTACAAAGAGATGAGCTTCATAATTAACGAGCTACGAGAAGCTGGTTATATTGAGTGAATTTTTAGGAAATTCAAATTGATCCTTGATTGGAGAGGTATCGTAAAGTGATTGACTTTATCTTATACATGAGTATGATAATTAGGACGTTCATTATTCTCTTTAAAAATTAAACTCAATAAAAATATACACTTGACGAAAAATATTTCCAAACATGCATCATAAATGATAACATTACATGTAATAGTTAATATATCTTACAAAGATTTTGACTTGAAGACGAAAATGTTTTGATAACTGCAGTTTTACATAATTCAATTCTTTGATAGTATCACAAGAAGAAGATGAATGTCCATGTAATAAAAATTATTGTATGATAAATAAAGATTTATTACATTTTGTGTATGCTTAACAAATGATTGTAAGTTTATGATAAAGTATTACTGCAATAACTTATTATAAACGGGAGAATCTTACAGATAAAGAGCGGAGGAGAGGCTCTTACCATATTAAAACAATATTTTAAATTAAATATATTATTTTAAAAAAAATCTTATTTAAAAAAATTGTAGTCCAAAAGCACTTTGAAATTATTTCAAAGAACGAAACTACATTGACCACAATTCAATTTATTTTCAACTATAAATTTAAAAATATTTCAAGTTTTAGACGAAACATAAAAATATGAACAATTCTGAACTCATTAATGATTTTATTCACAAATCTTTTTAATTTAACACTTATTCAACTTTTCAGTTAAAAACGAAATTAAATTTTATTACTAATTCATAAAATTGATTAACTTATGCTAGAAATGAAATTTTATGTGTACACGAACAAGTTTCACTTTTCATATCAACTTTTTTACATTGGATAAACAACGAATAATCTTACACATTTGAAATTTTATATTCTCATTTTCATCATCACAACAAAGCTACACACCAATTTTCAAGTGTTATCTCTTTTAGTTGCTGAGATATAAAAATGAGCCAAACATCAATACCTAAGATCTATCAAATTTGTAATATCAACTAAAAAGCAAAGTATCACTTCCACTTTATAAAACAAATTTAATCTTATTACATTAAACCAAAAATAGTTTCATATTCGAAATTTAATAATGAAAACAAGTTAAAAATAAAGATTAAGAAAATTTTAGTTTTACACAAATATATTTCACTTTTTACAACAACAAATGAGCTAAAAATCAATACCTAAAATTTATCAAATTTGAGCAATTTAATTATAAAATCAAGTTAAAAATGAAATTCAATAAATTTTAGTTTGACATGAACAAGTTTCACTTTACACATCAACTTTTTTTATATCGGATAAAGAAAGAATAATCTTACACATTTGAAATTTTTATCCTCATTTTTATCATCACAATAAAGTTACTCATCAATTTCCAAGTGTCTTAGATCTTTTAGCTGCTGAGATATGAAAATCAGCTAAAAATCAATACCTAATATTTATCAAATTTTAGTATTATCAACTAAAAAGCATAAATATCACTTCCACTTTATAAATAAATTAAATCTTATCAGCATAAACTAAAATTAGTTTTTAGGTATCAAGCTTGAGTTAAAGTCTAAAAAAAATTCAATTTAAATGTAAGGATAAATTTTTTTTCTTATAATATTAATTGATGAAACATTTTTTTATCTTAAATATATATTAAATATAAGACTTTAATCAATGAATAATTTCAAAAGACCTCATCCGATAGTTAAAATCTTTTTCTCTTGTCGATGAATAGATTTTTTCTATTTTTGTAGTTGCCGCAGGATTTTTTAGCCAATTTTAAACTAATTGACTTCAAAATTTGCAGAGATCTTTAATTCTTATACCTTCACAAGTTTACTGACCTGGAATTTTTATAAGACAAGCTCAAGTGAATGTTCAACAAAATTACTTGACTCATTGACAAATGAAAAAGGATTTTAACTATCAGATGAAGTTATTTGAAATTATTCATGGATTAAAGTCTTATATTTAATATATATTTAAAATAAAAAAGTTTCATCAATTAATATCATTAAAAAAAAATTATCATTACATTGAAATTTAATTTTTTTCAGACTTTAACTCTGGCCTGATACCTTAATATTTAAAATTTAATAATAAAACAGATTAAAAATGAAATTTAAGAAATTTTAGTAATACACGAATAAGTTTCACTTTTCACAACAACAAATAAGCTAAACATCAATACCCAAGATTTATCAAATTTGAGTATAATTAACTAAAAAGCATAAATATCACTTTCATTTTATGAAACAAATTTTAATTTTATCACCATAAACTTAAATTAGTTTTAATATTCAAAATTTAATAATAAAAATAGGTTAGAAACAAGGTTTAAGAAATTTTAGTTTGATACAAACGAATTTGACTTTTCACATCAACAAATAAGCTAAACATTAATACCTATGATTCATTAAATTTGAGTATTATCAACTAAAAAGCATAAATATCACCTCCACTTTATAAAACAAATTTAATCTTATTACCATAAACCTAAAATAATTTCATATTTAAATTATAAAATCAAGTTAAAAATGAAGTTTAAGAAATTTTAATTTAATACAAACATATTTTACAAACATATATCAACAAATGAGCTAAAACATCGATAACTAAGATTTATTAAATTTGAGTAATAACAACAAAAAAGCATAAGTATCACTTCCACTTTATAAAACAAATTTAATCTTACTACTATAAACCTAAAATAGTTTCATATTCAAAATTTTATAATAAAATTAAGTTAAAAATGAAGTTTAAGAAATTTTAGGTTCCATGCTGATGTCTCATTTTTACATCAACTTATTATTTCATTGGTGCGGCATAGCTGCTTGCAATTCACTTCGGATATGTCTGTATTCAGTCTTGAGACGGTAATGGCCCAGTGGATCCGATTATGAGTGCTTCGCGCTCATTGGTGCGGCGTAGCTGCTTGCAATGAACTTGGATTCATTGCGCTGCGCTCTCATTGGTGCGGGATAGCTGGTCGGAATTCACTTCGAATTCATTTCGTAAACCAGTTCTTCTTAGAACTAAAATTTTTTTTCAACTTAGAAAACTATTTGTTTAATAATTTATATTATATATGCTAAAAATTAAAAACATAAAATTTTAAAGTATGACTTCGTGGTCTAGAGGAATAAGCGAGAGTTTCGCGTCCAAAAGATCGTAAATTCGATCCCACGTCAAGTCAATTTTTTTCGATAAAAATATTTTAAAACAGTTTGCTCTACATTAAAAAAATTTGTGGCTCTTAAACGGTCCGATTTATTATAGAGGTAGAAATAATTTTTATATTTTAGAATAGTTTGCTATACGTTAAAAAATTTGTGGTCCTGAAAAGGACCGATAAGAATTTCATTAATGCATGCATCAGATCGTGATGCTTTGGTGGTTGCATAAAAGAAAAATTTGCGTACAACAATGTACGCGCAATCTCATGCAAGGTCGAAATAAAAATGTGTTAATCCTCGTGTTTGATACTCCCTCCCCCCTTTCTCATATAAGAGAAATATTGCGTACGTCAATATGTGCGCGCGCGATGTGCCTTCGTGATAGGTCGGAGCAAGAATGCATCAAACATTGACTTTAATATCCCCTCTCCTTTTCTCATATAAGAGAAATATTGCGTACAGCAATGTGCGCGCGCGATGTTCTCTCATGAGAGGTCGGAGCAAGAATGCATCAAACATTGACTTTAATATCCCCTCTCCTTTTCTCAAATAAGAGAAATATTGCGTACAGCAATGTGCGCGCGCGATGTTCTCTCATGAGAGGTCGGAGCAAGAATACATCAAACATTGACTTTAATATCCCTCTCCTT
Source organism: Anastatus disparis (assembly GCA_017163975.1). NCBI lineage: Eukaryota > Metazoa > Arthropoda > Insecta > Hymenoptera > Eupelmidae > Anastatus > Anastatus disparis. Next base: position 759,463 of record JAFFSR010000015.1, on the reverse strand, counting down.
TTCTCATATAAGAGAAATATTGCGTACAGCAATGTGCGCGCGCGATGTTCTCTCATGAGAGGTCGGAGCAAGAATACATCAAACATTGACTTTAATATCCCCTCTCCTTTTCTCATATAAGAGAAATATTGCGTACAGCAATGTGCGCGCGCGATGTTCTCTCATGAGAGGTCGGAGCAAGAATGCATCAAACATTGACTTTAATATCCCCTCTCCTTTTCTCAAGAGAAATATTGCGTACAGCAATGTGCGCGCGCGATGTTCTCTCATGAGAGGATAGAATAAAATGAGTCAATCTACGCGTTTAATATCATTTCTCCAGAAGTAGTGGGCTACGAATGCGGTGATAAACTTGAGTTATTAAAGTTGCTGCAAACTTGAGTTAATAAAATTCTAACCTATCGCGACAAGTAGTGTGCTACAAATGCAGTGGGCTACAAATGTAGTGGGCCAGAATCCCCCCTGGGCTAGAATCCCCCCTGGGCTAGAATCCCCCTTGTTTACCTACTCTTACAACTATACTTATGCTTTTATTTATTAATATATCAAAAATATCAACAATAATCTTTAAAATAAACCCCGGATCGAATATTATGATCAATTAAAACCAAAGTTATGACGATTTCAAGTTTAAAAAAAAATGCTGAAACTTTAAATAAATAGATTTACTTTGAATATGGAATTTTGAATTTCGAATTTTGAATATGGAATTTTGAATTTTGAATTTTGAATTTTGAATTTGAATTTTGAAAAGGTGAGTTTTTTAAATACTAAAATATATTATTTGGTCATTTTCAATGAACAAATAATATGCGATACAATTAAGAAAGAACACTAATGAATTGAGAACTAATGTGAATAAAAAAATCCGAATTTGAATAAAACCTTTCAATTTACTTCTTGCCACTCATGTCTCGAAGTTTTGAATACCTTTAATTTCCTTTGCATTTCCTAACCATTCCATTTTTTTTGTCAGTCGAAAAACTAGCTCATCCTTGCGGATAACAAGAATGTTAATCGACGGAGTATATTTTGATACGTGAGTAGCGAAATTTTCAACGTTTCTAATAAAATCTGCACTCTTCTTGGTCAGATTATGCGTGGTAGCATAATGTTTAACTAAACCACCAATACCGTCACAAGCGCCTTTACCATGACCTGTTGCAGAAAAAAGCCATTTTCTGTTTACTTTTTAGTTTTGAAGCTCATAGAATTGATATCTATTTTTAGAATGACTGGCAGCTCCATCGGAAATGGTTATGATTTCATCAAGATCTTGCGCAATATGTTTTTGTTTTAAGTTATCGATAATTGAATTTATAGTCATTAGGGCATGAGACCAATCATGCTTAATATCGTCAGAGACGGTGACATAACTGACTGTTTTATCATTTCCAAAATAGCATACTGACGTAAATATTGATATTCGGTTTTTACTCCAGTGATAGCTTTAAATTTCATTTTGAAGCAGAACTGTCCAATTTTCTGCAAAACCGACATGAATAACTAATTGGAAGTCATTATTTTTTGCTAAAAGTTTAACCTGCTTAATTGCTATACGTTGAATTTTTTTGACCAATTTATGAGCTCTTACAGTGAGAGCGCGCTCTCTTAACTCTATTAAGAAATTTTCAATTGTGCTAGTTGTATTCAGTAAATTTGATTTTTCCCAAACACCATAAATTATTTCTTCATATAAATCTTTTTCTGTCAAAGAAATTACTTGTAAATCAATAGAATCTCCAATGGGACATTCTTTACATTCTCTTAGTATACATTTCATATCATCTTTTGAACAAAAAAGTGAAGAACATATTTTCAATTTCAAATCTGCAATGTCTTGTTTATTCTCTTTTTTATAATTATTCAAAGCATCTAACATAAGTTTAAGATTCTCGCAGTAAACGCAAAGACACGAATCGGTGGATGGATATGGTATAACTCACTTCGGTCTTAAAGCGTAGAATGTTGATTTACCAATTTTTGTTTTCATCTCAGGATTTTCGTCTTTAAATAATTGATATATTTCTTTTATACTTCGTGTAAGAAAGCGTTTGACTTTTTTAGTTTTTATACCATTTTCTTTGATAGATACTGTGTCGCTTTTATTTGCACTTTGACGAGGAAAATTAAAATCATCGTTCAGATAATAATCCTTTACTTTCATTATAATTTCACTATCCAAAGAATGGCCACAATAGTTCTCAGACTGCTTGTAAATTTTTTTATTATTTACCAATGATCGTGCTTGATCAATCATATAAATAGTTACATTTGGTAAAACTGATAATAAATAATCTTTGGAAATATCACTTGGTATAATACTCAACAATCGCACTTTCTCAAGAAAATTTGAACAATTATCTAATGCAATTTTAATATTCTCAAGCCATTCATCATTTGTTTTACATTCATTATTTTCATTCAATGCGGGCAAATCCGTTATATCGTAGACTTTCATCATTTTACTTGCTATTTGTGAATCAAATGCATCGTTTATTTGTTTTCTTTTTCGGAGAGCATAAGATTCTTGCATCTTGATATTGATACTTTGAGGCATTTTAATTGGTTAAATGTTTAATTTCAAATTACTTGAAGTCTCGTTGAGCTGTTCTACCACAGCCTCACTATGAATAAAATCTTCCGAAGATTGTTGACTGCTTGAAGTCGATGAAATAGGCGCATTTTTCACTTCATCTAATAATATTTTGTAACACGAAGGGCATACTTTATCTTCTCTAGAGAAAGAAGTATTTAAATACAAGCGCTTCAAAGACTCCGTTAAATCACCTAATTCTCTAAGCGGACTTTTGGAGCAATCATAATCAACTTTTTTGTGCCTTTCTTTTAAATCCTTGCACTTCATTTTAACAATCAGTGATGCCATTATTGATATTCTGTTTAATGACAGAAAAAAATAATTGTTCTTAAACAACTTTATTTTTTATCTTCCTTTTCTTATATTTTTAAACATGTCAAGTCGTTGATGAGAATACAAAGAACGAATTATCGCCACCTAGTAGTGACATGGGTCAACTTCCTACAAAATAAATTCAAATTCTAGGCGCGAAATTCAAACTGATAAAATAATTATATTCTTCAACAAAAAAAATTTTTATTATAATAATGTACCATAAAAAGAGGATAAATGGTTATGTATTCTTTCATCAAAATAACTTTTTTTTTAAATTAAAAAATTTATATCTTCAGATTTTAATCTTTAACGAAAATTGCGTTTCCTCAATGTAAATATCATATTTATTTAAAGTTTCAGCATTTTTTTTAAACTTGAAATCGTCATAACTTTGGTTCTAATTGATCAAAATATTCGATCCGGGGTTTATTTTAAAGATTGTTGTTGATATTTTTGATATATTAATAAATAAAAGCATGAAAACAGTTGTAAGAACACGTAAAGTTGGAAAAATAGTACGAAGCGCCATGGTATCAATGTTTTAAAATCGAAAATATAAAAAAAACGTTTAAAAATCTGTTAAAAAAAAATAAGGCAAAATCGCATATTTTCACCTACCCTCAAAGTTAGTACTTTTTATGTATAAAATCATATACAAATTTCAAAAAAAAAAAATTATAGTTTTTGAGAAAATCGTGTTCGAAAAAAATCGCTTTTTTCGGTTTTTCGTAAATAACTCCGTGAGATCAAATTGTATTACAAAAATCGAGATTGCATTTAAAGCTAGACAGAATTCCGCACACTTTCGTTAAAAGAACACCTAAAAAGGTTAAAAATTGACGGAGCTGTGGGGCCTGGGACTCCAACCAAAGCCACACAGTATAGATGAGAAAAGGTAGAGGTTTTGAGGTTATGTTGAATGAGTACACGAAAGATATGGTTAAGCGTTGTATTTGCTAAAGCCATGGATACAGTTGGTAGTCAAGTGAGAGAGCTGACGCTCTCATGCTAACACGTTAACTCGTCTTTAGGGGGTAGGGTCGTTCATACAGTACATAATTGGTTACTCACACTCCTCTATACGTATATATCCCCATAATACTCCCCTTCTTCTTTTTTTTTATTAACAATTGCATTTACTTGCATTACAATAATGATTAGTCGTACTCTGGCACTTATGTACTCTAATTCATTCCGTGCGTAACGTACTTCCATTCATTCCATGCGTAACCATATTTGTAACATTAGCTATTGACATTTTATCTGACTCCATTTACATTTTACATTAAATGTTTACTTTTATACATAGCTAACTATTTTATGTTTTACGTTTACAAAAAAAAATTTTAATAATGCTGATTTTAAATAAAATTATTACAAAATATGCTACTTGCACGTAAATGTCATTTCTCTGTACGCTTAATTACCTGTGCTTACTTGCACTTTATACTTATTTACACTCCGTGCTTAATTACACTTATTCATACAGCTGTGCTTAATGCACTTACATTACATAACTGTACTTATAGTACTTGCTTACGCACATTACTTTGTGCTCGCTTGCACTTATGCGTTTGATATATTATTGCGTGCATGAATGCACTTACTATGCTATATATTGCATCTCAAAACTTACTGAATTTACATATTAAATTAGTTTTAACAATTTTATAACAATCTTTACATTATCTATATGCTTTTATTTTATACGACCGTATTGAATTATTTTTGGAATCTAAACAAGTTAATTTTTATGTTTTACAATACATATTTTTAAGATTTCATACAATCAATATAACATTCCAATTTTTATCACATTTTATGCGTCTAATACGCTCAGTCTTTAAAATTATCACATTTATGCGTTTAATACGCTAAGTTTTTACAATAATTACCATACACTGTGCAAACATATGTTACTCGCGCTTAACGCGCTGAATAATAGGGAACTTGCATTATTGCCAACCATAAAAAAACGTTATTTCACATTAAATATATAATAATATATAACATATGCTTGCACGTCATACATTCTTGACGTGAGTCACATTCACTCTAGCATTCTCGCACACATACTCACTATCACTACACTAAGTTCATTGTTTATCTTCTCCTGTGTTCTGCACATCTTCGGCCTAGTACGGCCACCTGTAGGTGATGCGGAGCAGATCCCCTTCTTCAATGATCTTTGCCCCCTTATTTTTTAAAAACCTGCGGAGATCCGCGGTGATCCTTACCTCACATTTCCTTTTTGTTGTTTGCATAATACGGCGAGAGAGGTCCGTCTTGATTCTTGATTTTTCTTCCATCGCTGCAGAACACAGGTACACTAACACTGAGAAAGGAAGCACACTAAAGTTTATTAGAAATAAGGTCACAGTGGTGTTCCTATAAAAGTAGAGCGCAGTCCAATAGGAACGAGCCAAAGCTACCTAAATAAAAAAAAAGAAAAAAAAAATTATTAATGCACATAATAAACAACATATATACATAAAAAAACATAATAAATTAATATAATACAATCAGTGTAACATCCTTACTCATATTTCAATCATTCTTTACTTTCTTACGATACTTAAAACTATTTACAAAAGCGGGCGGAGCATGGTTCCCTACGTTAACGCTAACGTCAAACCTAACTGTTTTTTTAATAGCGGTTTCTTTACAATCTCTTTTAAGGATGCTATCAGTTCTTTTTCTCTTTTTTAAGATGTTAGGCACAAATCTTTCCTTTTTTTGCCTTTGGGGAATTGTACTTGCATTTTCAATGCTCCTGCCTTCGTCATTCTGTACAATATTGGCAGTATCCGGCTGGCTGACCATTGTCGGTTGATAGTAATCTTGCTGGCCAACTTAAGCTGGGTTTGCCTCGTCTACTGGACCAATCTCATCAGAGACTTCCTCTAACTGCTCTTCGACGGCGCTCCACGCATCTTCTGCGTTACGGTGAACTTCCACCTCAACCGACGTTTGATTGTGTACAGAGGTTTGCGAGGTATTGTTGGTTTGTGACGATGGCGTGGGTGGTTGCTCTTCGTCTAGAGCATCTTCCTGCACTCGTTGTTCGACTGGTGTCCCCTGTTCCTCATTTCTTAGGAAGAAAGCTGGTTTTAATCTATCGGCCGTTACCACCACATTCCTGCCGTTTTTCTCGATTGTATAGTTTCTACCACCGCCATGCCTCGCTATAACCTTATGCGGTCCCGTATATGGATGCGTAAGTGGTGGTTTAACCGCCTTCACCCTTTCGAAAGCGTGGGTGCAGTGACTCAATTCTTTAAAAACAAAAGGTTTTATTGCACAGTTGTGCGTGGCAGGCACTGGCTTAATTTGCCTTATGTAATCTTTGAATTCAACAAGGACTTCGCCTGCATCATGCGCATTGATCTCACGAAATTCACAGAGATCACTCGGTACAGTCAGCGTCGTACCGTATAAAAATTCGGCTGGGCTTGTCCCCGTATCCAGTCTCAAGCGCGTGCGCAGACCAAGCATTACGGTAGGCAAGACCCTGGTCCATTCAGCGGTCTCTGTGTGGCACATGATTGCGGCTTTAAGAACACGGTGCCATCTCTCGACAATACCGTTGGAGGCTGGATGATATGGTGTCGTTCTGACCTTCTTACACCCGATATAGTTTAACAGCTGTTTAAACAACTGTGCCTCAAATTGCCTCCCTTGATCACTTGTAATAATCACTGGTGCGCCAAATCTCGCCACCCAATTATCATAAAAAGCGCATGCAACTGTGGGAGCGGATAAATCTTGCAGCGGAACTGCCTCTGGCCACCTTGAAAATCTATCTATCATTGATAGGATATATCTGTACCCTTCACATGATGGAAGTGGGCCCACGAGATCCACATGAACATGGGTGAAACGAGCATCTGGTTTGGCGAATTTCGATGGTAAAAATTTGTTCTCGCGTGAGATTTTAGATTTTTGGCAATTAATGCATGCCTTGCACCATGCAGCTATCTTCTGGTTCATCTTGGGCCATACATATTGCTGTCTAATCAGCTTAGCTGTTACTTTGCCCAACGGATGCGAGTTTTGATTGTGAAAAAGATTAATAATATCCTGTCTTAATTCTTTAGGGACGTAAGGGCGGAAAACCTGATCTATTAATTCTACGTACACGAAGGTCTTACCAGCTCCCCATTGCAGCTTAATTAATTTAAGGCGATGACTGGGGTTATCTAAAATCGACTTTAATTCCTCATCCTCTAGCTGCTTTTCTGCTAGTTCCTCTAAAGAAAAAAACGTAGGAAATCTTACGTCCTCGATCCTTGATAAGGAATCTGCTACTGCATTATCTTGGCCAGGGAGATAGCATATTTCCGTGCTAAATTCCGCTATATATGATAGCCTCCTACCACGAATTGCAGGGCAATCCTCTGCGTTTTGAACAAGTGCGTAAAGAGTGGCTTATGATCGGTATAAATTTTAAACTCCCAACCCTCAAGATAGTATCTAAAATATTTAAGCGCTTCATAAATAGCTGACGATCCCTTGTCTAAAACACAATAATTCCTTTGCAAAGGTGTGAATTTTTTAGAAAAAAACGCTAATGGTTGCCACGAGTCACCTACTAATTGCTCCAACGACGCGCCCATCGCGAAGTTCGAAGCGTCCGTTACGACTCTAACTTCCGCGTTTTCTGCTGGGAACGCTAATTAAGCTACCTCTGCTAATTCTTTTTTAGTTTTTTCTAACGCGTCTTCGGCTTCTTTTGTCCATACTACAGGACGTTTATCTTTTTTGTTAATATCACTAATTAATGCATTTAAATGGCACTGCGTTTCAGCTGCATGCGGTAAACATTTTCTATAAAAATTAATCATACCTAAATATCTACGCATATCATCTTTAGTCTCTGGCTTAGGGAATTCTACTATAGCTTTAACTTTACTTGGGTCCGGGCGGAATCCTTCCCCGCTTACCTGGTGTCCAAGAAATATTAACTCCGACACGCCGAACTTTATTTATCCACGTTCAAACGTAAGTGAAACTTGGCGAGCCGTTCAAATACAATTTTAAGGTGTTCCTCGTGCACCTCTGGCGATGAAGATACAACGAGAATATCATCCACGAACGCGAATGCAAAGTCTAAATCTCCCAGGGCTAGATTGACGTACCGCTGGAAGGTTTGAGCGGCATTTCTGAACCCGAACGTCATCACAAGATACTCAAAAAGACCGAAAGGCGTCACAACTGCAGTTTTAGGCACGTCTTCCAGAAAGATTGGTATTTGTAAAAACGCCTGCTCGAGGTCCAGCGCGGAGAATATACCTTTATTATGTAAAATACTTGTAAAGTCGTATAAGTGCGGCAAGGTACCTGTCAGGAACCGTAACGTTATTTAATTTACGATAATCGCTGCAAATACGTTAGCTTCCGTCCTTCTTGGGTATCATATGGATAGGTGAGCCCACGGACTTTTCGAAGGTCTACAAATACCCTCCTCGACCCATTTCTCGAACGCCTTCTTGGCGGCTCTGAGCTTCTCTGGTAGAAGTCTACGTGGCCTTTGTGCGACGGGAGGCCCCGTTGTCTTAATGTAGTGGTATACGCTGCTATGTTTTGCCGGCAAGGGATCTTCTACATCAACTATTGAAGGATACTGGCTTAATAACTTAGCGTATTTAATACCCGGGTCAACGATCGATACTAGAACTAATGCGGCGGTTTTGTTGAATCCTTTGACGGACTCTTGCGTCTCACCATCCACCAGTCTTCTTCTCGTAAGATGTGGTAGAAGATGGTATAGTTTCAGCATATCTCCGTCTAAAATCGCGTATGGCACGTCTGCCACGATAAATGTCCACCCGAATCGTTTATTTCTAAAACCTAGGTCTAATTGCATATGGATTGTACCGTATGTGCTTATTTGCGTGTTATTAGCGGCATATAATTTGAACTTGACAGGCTGCTCGCGTTGACCTTCGCTTTTTGGAACAAGCGAAACTTCTGCGCCTGAATCAATTAAAAATGTTTTACCCGAGACTTTATCTTTAATATGGAGACGTATTGACTCGATACCCGACGCGCACGCCTCATCTACGCGTCGGTTTGGGAGTTTAAAGGCTTGACAACGTCTTCCATCCTATTCGGACTTCTCGGGTTATTAGTCGGTCTAAAACTGTTACTTCTTCTGAAATTTTTATTTTTTACGTCCGAATTTTTCCACGCACAGGGTTTTATACATCTATAAGCTTTATTTCCGTATTTAGCATGATATTTACAAAACTTACTCGCGGATCTACTTCTATTTCTATCTTTATTATCGCGACTACGAGATCTTGTTTGTCACTCACTGACATAGTCGCGTTTTTTATTTAATTGGTCTTGCACGACTGCTTCTATTCTCGCTATTTCTTCCGCGTTATCTTTTCTTTTTTCGACCGCGTTTATCTCCTTTTTACTTTCGAGCAGATTTTTATATACTTCATCCACGTGTCTAACGAGTGTCGCTTCATCCGCGTCTGCACCGTATCCCGCCATATAATATTTAATACTAGGGGTGAGGTTATGCCTCCATGCCTCGAGCACCATCTGCCGAGGGATCCGTCCTCTTGCTATATTCAGCATCTCGTTTAGGAACATCGAGGGTTTTTTATCGCCCATTTTATACCCAGCAAAAAGGATTTTAGATTCACTTTCGGCGGATCTTCCATATTTTTCCAGTAAGTGACTTTTTAATCCTTCGTATCTTTGTCCCGGCAGCAATAATTTAGTAATCTCGGCCGCCTCATAAATTACGCTTTTATCGAGATTAGTTATCAACGCGTAAAATTTTGCGTTATCGTCCATCGGCCTAGGAAAGTTAATCTGGCTCTCGAAAATGCTAAACCACGTATCCGGGTCGTGCTGCCAAAAAGGCAAGTTAACATTTCACGTACCGTAATGGCAACTGCCGCCCCCTACGCCCGGAGTAGGTATGGGAACTTCTTGATTAGTATTTGCGGCGTGGATATGCCTTTGATTATCTAGCGTCGGTATGGGGTCTACTGGTGGTACGTTGCCTCCTGTCGGTATATTACCGACCGTGTTATTATTACCGACCATAGCTACTGGTTTACCTACACTCGCTTTCAACGCATCGATCTCTTCGCGCATTTTTTCTACTAATTTGTCGCGTTCTTCTAGCTTCGCGAACCAAACTTTATAATCATCTGTATATTTATCGCGTAACTGATGCATTCTCTCGCGGTGCGTCCTCTCTTGGGCTTTTACAAACTCCTCGAACCTATTTCCTATTGGTGCTTTATTTGCACCATTTTCCGCGATGCCCCCGGCAGCTTCCAGCGGACTACTTTGCGGATTTTTTAACCCTATTCTTCGACTATCTACTTGTTCTTTAAATCTATTATACGAATTTGGTGTCTGTTGAAGGTCTAAATTATCGTTTATAACCTTATTCACCCTAGCAATTTCCGTGATATTAAACGCGCTGTCATTGTCAACTTCCATGTTAATACTCGTTTTGCGCGTGTTAACAATTAAAAAAGGAAAAATATACGTAAATTAAGATGCGTAATGCGCTCCGAAAACGGTCTGTCTAAAATAATTGATCGGTCCAATAATAATTAACTAAATACACAATTGCAGTACGAGCGGTTAAAATAATAATTCACGCTACACGACTTTAATAAATTAAACAATACAACAAAAATTATATACAATATAAAAAAAAATAATACATAAATTATTTACAATTTGAAAACAATTTATGACATAATAAATTAATACGACACGAATTTACATAAATTATATACAATTTAATAAATAAATAAATAACAACGATACACGAATAAATAAATTAATAACAGTACGAATAAATAAATTAATAACAACACGAATAAATAAATTAGTAATGACACGCTCGCATATACAATTGAATATTTATTACAATAAATAATCCAGGATATGAATATATTATAAAACAATTCTATCCCCTGTACGAAATTCTCGCTTTGTTTACGAGATAACTTTGGGTCTAAACGCGCCTTGTTTACGTTACTCGACTAACTACTATGTTTTTCAAAACAAAAAAGGTCGCGTTCTAACGGCTTTTTGTCACCTATCAACCTTGAACGGTCACCTCGAGTTCGTTCGAATATTCTAGAATTTTCGATTTTAATATTAAAATTTACCTCGCGAATTTTCTTTGTTCTTAAAATTTTTCGCGGACTTTCTCTCTCCTCGATACACTCACATCAAATTTTTCGCATTTACTTGTATTTTGTACTTATAATATCTCGTGCATGCAATGGTTTTACAATTTTTACATTTCTTCTCTACTTATTATTTGTTAATACGAGGAAAATAGAATGTTAATTACTATTAATTTTGATATTTTAAGAATAAATATCTTGTTTGGCCAAGTAAACCCTAGTAGCTTGTACCTATAAAAGAGGCGAAAAGCCAGTAGGCACAGAGCTCTAGGACATCCTTAGCTGCGCAAGATAACATATATACATCAATTTGCTGCTCTGATAGACTCAGATACCCCAGAAGTACGTGCCTATAAAAGTGGCAAAAAGCCAGTAGGAAACGTACCCCAAGACTCTTTGTCACACAACACCATTGAATATTTAAGAAAAAACTAAATATTTTACGCTTTCCACGTATTGAATATATATATATGTATATATTTATATGTGTATCAATTAAATGAGAAGAGAGAAAAAACTCTACGAACTGACCGCTAAGGCGAATTTTACTTCAACTTATAATATATTTTACGCTTATTTCGCGTTTACCATGCTCCGCCCGCACACGCAATACAATTTTTACGTAGAACGTGTGCGCAGTACTTATGTCGCACTTGCTTCTGGAGCTGTGTACAATTCTCTCTTATGATACCTGTACGCGACTTAATTGCACGTTACAGGATATAATATAATCTATGTATTCTAAACTTTCTGTGCACTGTACGCGACTTAGAATGCGCCTAACAGTACACAGAATTCCAGACTATTTGCGACTTGTGCAGAAGAAAAGATTGATACTCTTCTCTGCGCCGCTAAATAGATTATTATATACAAAAAAAACTCGACCTATACCTCTACTATTCCTAGATAGAGCAGCGTGCTGCTTCGCTTTCTCCCTTTAACCTGCCGGTCGGCGGTGATGATTCTCGATGAAGAGATGATACCTCACGACGCGGCTTGAATCTTGCAGAACGTGTCCCGAAGACTTGGTGTCACCGTGGGGCCTGGGATTCCAACCAAAGCTACACAGTATAGATGAGAGAAGGTAGAGGTTTTGAGGTTATGCTGAATGAGTACACGAGAGATATGGTTAAGCGTTGTATTTGCTTAAGCCAGGGATACAGTCGGTAGTCAAGTGAGACAGCTGACGCTCTCATGCTAACACGTTAACTCGTCTTTAGGGGGTAGGGTCGTTCATACAGTACATGATTGGTTACTCACACTCCTTCACACGTATATATCCCCACAGAGCTATAGTCATTTAAAAGTAGAGATTCATTTTCAATTTTTGAATTTTCGTTTTTACATCCAACACTAAAATTGCTGTAGTAAAAAAAAAAATTTTTGAGCGTTCTACGAGGTAAATTTTATCTTTATATACATAATAGAAGGTATTTTTATTACTTAGAAGGAAAAAAAATTCGATCAGTGACGGCCTGCATGAATCTGAATGGAATCAGCCAAATAATTTTTTAAAACTATAAAGTATTTACTTTATAATACTGTTGGATGAAACGTTAGCACGATGGATGTAAAAATTTTGCTAATCGCACCCTGGATGGGCGCTCTAAATTACCATGTCGTGCACTTTAAAGATAACAAGTATGTTTAAACGATAGCAATAAAATAATATCTTATATAAGTATTATTTTAATTAAAAAAACTTATTCCAAACAAGATTTGTGCAGCAACCGGCTGGTTTACCCTATATCTACTATCTGTTTCCGTAAATAGAAATGCAGTACACATAAGTTTGGGGGTACTGGGAAGAATTAGGATGATTGCTTCCGTTAGGAGGTGTTTGAGTGATAACCCAAAACAACACATTCAGTATATCTGTATATTCCTGTTTATAGTATTGAATTATATATATTTAGATATACTGTAGGAGAATATATGCATAGTTTTACGGATTTTTATTAGTATAATGGGTTTTTAAGGTCTCTGGGAGCGCATTAACGTGAAAATTGTAAAATTCCGAGTTATTCTCGATATGTTACAACCCAGAGTGTCTCCAAAAATTAAATTTTACTTAAAAATATTGCAAACGAAAGTGTAGGGTACGGGGGTTAGGCCGTATATAGACAAAAATACGCAAAAAAAAACCGTTTTTTTCCTATTTAACGCTGTTCTACCACTTTAAAAAATCTAAAAAAATTTTTACATACTTTTGGTGCATAAATAAATATTATATATTTTTTCCAAAGTGTCGTCTATCTTAGTTTTCGAAATATCTTAAGAAAAAATTTTCAAACGTCTCTAGAAATTTGAATTTTGCACCTACAAAAAAATCATCAGAAACTATTTTATAGGGCTTCAAAAAACCTAAATTAAAAAAAAAAAAGAATAATCTAGCCCAAAAATTGACGGAGATAGAGCTAAGAGACTCAAAAAATGAAAACTTGCGTTTTTGAGATTAGGTTTAGGTTTAGAGGGCTGAAAATTTTTATAAAGGTATATTTTTTTATAGAGAATATGATAGCTGTTTCAGTTTTTCTCTTTGCTTCTAGGCACAATTCACCTATCTTACCCGGTTAGACCCTTTATCAAGATTAGTTGTAATTTTTAAATATTTTAGTGACTTGCTTCAAACTAAACATTAGTAGAATTAGATACTCACGCAACCACTTTAGCACCACCAAATTTTTCCGCAAGCATACCAGCTGGTATACTTGAAGGTAATGTTCCGTAGAAATAGGATGCTAAAATCTGCCCTTGCATATGTTGACTCCATTCGTATCGATTACCATACTGCAGAGAAAAATACCATAAACAAATTAATTTAAGTGTAGAAATAAGTCTATTATTTAACGAGCAATAAAAATTGGTTGTTTTTAAAGTAAAGCATATTTGAAATGAATACATATAAGAATTTAATAGCATACGGTCACTTTATTAATATTTCTAAAATTTGTTAAATAAATTCCTTGAATAATATTTTTCTCGAAAACTATCAACTTTTGGTAAAAACTTGAAATAATACTTTTTGTTGAAAATAACATATAGAACATACCCAAATTTTTGAGAATTGCAATATATAAATATTTAAGATTATCTTATCGATTTAAACATACTTTTTAACGTACCCAAAAACTGACCGGGTCAAATGTGCTTTTTAAGGGCTAATTTTTTTTATTTTTTCAAAACAAAAAAAGCTATGATACGAGTTGGGTAAATTTCTGAAAGTTACTTAATTTTGCGAAAAAGTCAGGAAAAATCGTCATTTGACTACATCATGAGATTAATGATTTTTTTCTCGGAAAGATTTCTTTAGTTTCGGAAGAAATTCATAAACGTTTTTTATTGCAAATTTTGTGTTAAATACATATGAATTTTGTAACATTATTATTAGCTGAATCTCATCAATTAAAGATCAGATTTTTAAATATTCAAATTTATTTTTTTATGATTGTGCTTTACAATGTCTGAAATTACAATTTATGAAAATTAAAATATATTTCCGGTATAATTTTTAATAAAAAACCTCTACGTACATTTCTTCTAAAACTCAATACTTTTCGATGAAAAAAATCTCATGATGTAGCCAAAACTAATGATTTTTCCTAACTTTTTCGCAAAATCAAGTAGCTTTGAGAAAACTTAACTCGTACCTGAGCTTATTTTTTTTGTTATGAAAAACCCAAAAAAAAGTCCTCAAAAAGCACATTCAATCCCAAATATATATGTGTGTAAGTAAGTGTGCGTGTGTGTGTGCGTATGTGTGTACCTCTATATATGTATATATATATATATATATATATACACTGCCGCCGAGATACTTTTGCCCCCCTTCGTCTAAAATCGACTTATCTAAAAAGTTTTATAACTCTGGAAAAAATTGTCGTAGCCTAAAAATTCCAACGGGATTCGAAAGATTGTTGAAAATTCTTTCAAAAACTATTAGTTTGATATAAAAAAAACATTGTTTTCGCATCTCTTATCCTTGTTTAAAAAGAAATTTTTTTTAACTTTGTTTTGACTTTGTGAAATAGTGTTCAATTTTAGTAGAAATCGTTACATTAATACAAAACCAAATAGGTTTTAAAGCTTATATTTCAACGATGAAAATGCAATGTCGAACGTCTAGATTCGACCTCTTAAACCAGAGTTATAAGATTTTATATTTAAAAATAAGGTTTTTTTCGATATATGAATATCTCTGAATTTAAGAGGAATAGAAAAATTTGTCAGAGAGAAAAAATGTTCCTTTTTGGTCAAATAATAATAATATATAATAAAAAATTGATTTCGAAAAAATTTTTTTTTTTTGTTGGAATGTAATGAAATTTTGATATTTTTAAAATATTAAACAACGTGGGTAAAGAAGGCAAAAAAAACTTTTAGACAAAGGGGGCAAAAGTATCTCGGCGGCAGTGTATATATATATGTGTGTGTGTGTATGTATGTATGTATGTATTTAAAAGCAAGATTTACAACGAACTTTTTATTTCTTTCAATGAAAATTTTCATGAATATTTAATAAATATTTCATGAAATATATATTAAAATATTGTTAAAACATTTCACTGAAATCTGTCATGAAAGATTTTGGAAAGCTTTATGGTATATCTCACATCAGTCACAAGTAGATCTAAATTTGAAATATTTATGAAACATTTTATCAAATTTTTGAGAAATGTTTCAATGAAATTTTTTAATTTTTTTTGTTTCAATATTATTTTCTCTCGAGGATCTATGACTACCTTGTTACATAAGAAATACAAAGAAAATAGTATATTTTTCAATTTGTATGTTTATTTTTTAAGATTAAAGATACCTTAAGAGGAGGCCGTATAGCTCTGTCTTTGTCTAATCTCATTTCTCGTTATTATTAATAATTAAGTATTGTTATACAAAAGTAAAGGCATAGCCCAATAGATTTTAGGACGAGTAAATGATTCTATTCTATGAAAGAATATGAAATTCTCATTAGTTTTCGAGTGAGCACTGAAACGGAAAAACAATTGAACTTGATCACTGTTTTTCTGTTTCAGACCTCACTCGAAAACTACTGAAAATTTTATACTTTTTCATAGAATAGAATCATTTGCTCGTCCTGAAATCTATTGGGCTATGCCCCTATAACAATATTTAATTTATGAATAATAACGGAAATTTAGATTAGACAAGGACAGAGCTATACGGCCTCCTTTTAAGAAAAAGTAACAACTAAAAATTTGTAAAAGATAATAGAAACATGAGTATAGATAAGGCAAAGAAAAGAAGCATAAGAAGCATGATAATTAATTTTTCTTTTCTTAAAAATTATTTTAAATTTCAAAATTATTAATATTTTTCTTATTTATTGGGTTCCGATAAGAATTTATGTTTCCCTAGAAATAACTAATAAATTTATCCATAGTTTTAAGAAAGACAGAAGATGAAGTAGTAATGAATATTAACCTTTAGACGAGGCGGTCGGGACTATTTGCCGTATGGAGGCGCTGCGGTCAGGTGAGAGAAAAATGTAAAATAATTTTTACTCAGCGATTTACAATTTACTGAAACAATAATATACCTCTAATGTTGTCAATAACTCTAGCCATATATGCAGAATAATTATTGATGCTAACCTTGTTTGAAAAGTCTAAAATATTGTTGTAAAGCGAAAAATGCAGTGCGAGATAGAGCCGGTGTGAGCATATGTATTCATCATTCTTTAGTATTGCTTTCTCTGTCGCACTAAAGAAAAATACACATGTTTACATCGGCTCTATTACGCGCAGTATTTTTCGCTTTACAAAAATATTTTAGACTTTTTAAACAAGATTAGCATCGATAATTATTCTACATATATATGGCAAGAGTTATTGACAACATTAGAAGTATATTGTTGTCTTAATAAATTGTAAATCCGTGTATAAAAAATATTTTATATTCTTCTCTCACCTGCAGCGCCATCAAGTGGCAAATGGTTCCGACCGCCTCTTAACTATTTTTAAAAGCATCCATCTCTTCCCTGGTAAAAAATTAAACCTTACTTTCTATTCTCTTCACTAACTAGTGCCCATAACATAATTTAACATAATTTGCGCAGATATTTCATCATAATATGTTAGAGTTTATCGGTTTATGCCCAGAATCTCTTGAATGATAGTAAATAGAGTTATAACCTCAAATTTACAAATTTGAAAATTATTTAGACTTAAGGAGATGTAAAACGGCCAATACACCTGTACTTATTGATATTAGCTTTCTTTCCATTTTATTGCTGAATTTCTAGAAAAGAAATGCATTAGCTTGTAGCATGTACCACGATGTTTATTTAGATAAATTTTCAAATAAATTCATTAATTAGTTTTTAAGATATTTGGATTCCTGTACAAAATTGAAAAATGTTGATAAATAATTTTGGAACCCAAAATTCTCAATAAGTAATAAATGAATTTATTTAAAAATTTAACCGAATAATCTTCATGGTACATACTACAAGCTAATGCATTTTTTTATTGAGAATTTTACAATAAAATGTAAAGATAGTGAATATTTATAATAACGGGTGTAGTGTCAATTTTACATCCCCTTAATGAATTTAGTTATGAGTATTTGTTTTGAAAACTTCTTAATAATCCTATTAAATTAACTATATAACTAAGAACATCTTTTAAATGTATACCATCATATATTAAAGTATTAGGACTGAGATAAAGCCTTTTTAAAAATCAAATTTAAATACCATGATAATTTTTATATAATAATATTAACTAATCAAACTTTTTTTACCTTAAATATATATTAAATACAACACTTCTGTTAATGAATAATTTAAAAAAATCTCATCTGATGATTGAAATCTTTCTTCATTCGAACTCTTGATTTTTTCTATTTTGACGATTATTGGAAGCTTTTTCTGCCAATTTTCAACAGATTGTTTTCAAAAGTTTTAGAGAGCTTCAATTCATATACCTTCATAAAATAGAAGTTCTAGTTCTTTTTGAAAAAAATAATTTTAAATTTTGGTTTTGAAAAAGTTGAAAATATTGGAAAAAATAGATATTTTTCTGAATTCTATGTATGTAATTCAGTTCAACATTTACTCAAATTTACCTTATTAAAATTCTAGTATTGTTATTTTGTAAACATATAAATAAAAGATTTTTGGAAATTTTGAGGTTAATTTGTTAAAAATTTTCTGATAAAGCTTTTTACAACCATCAAAATAGAAAGAATTAAGCCTTTGATTAATCAAAAGGATTTTAAGCACCAAATAAGATTTTTTAAAATCATTAGTGGATCAAAGTCTTATATTCAACACATATTAAAGTAAAAAAAAGTTTCATTACTTGATATTATAAGGAAAAAAATTTATCATTGCATTTAAATTTGATTTATTTTTAGACTCAAATTCAGTTCTATCATCATGGTCTTTGTTTTTCTTCTGCGAAACAAGAACAGAGTAACCTACCTTGATCATTTCAGAGTACGTTCGACTAAAACAAAGTTTTGATTTAAGTTATTCAATAAATATTTGTACTAGTTTTCTTTATTAAAAAGTTTAAGTATTTGTATTATATTATTTATTCAGTAAAAATTTATCACAAAAAATTTATATCATTTTCATAAAATTTATCAGTTAAATATTCTTCATACACCAATGTTAGCTAAACATTATTTATGCTAATAGAATCTTATAAAAATAATAAATATTTGTGATCTCACAACAATTAACTCATTCAATTAACTCTAATTTGCAAAATTCATATTTTATATAAAAATTTTTTTCTTGTTTTTTTTTATACTTATTATATCTTAAGAGCAGGTCGACTTTTTCTGTCCTTTTCTACGTATCTTTAATATTGGTTTTTAATTTACAATTTTTAAAATATCTTTTTATTAACATGATATTGATGTACTAATTAAACGGTCATCGAACAATAAAGGAATTTGTTAAACTAAACAGAAAAAAGCGAAACAGTAAAGAAACTCAAAGTTTAATATTTGTCAATAAAACTCTTTAGTTAGCAGAATTATAAAATTAAGTAGTTCAAATCGACAACGTGTATTTTGATTGTCAAACGAATCCTAAAATCATTACGAAACATATAAGTATAAAAGCCGAATAAAACAAAGAACATTTGGGCATTACCCCAGGATTATTGTTGGTACCAAGTCATAAATCCTGTAATTCTCGCACTTCAACTTTAATTCAAATTCAAATTCAAAGTCAAACAAAGTTATTGTTATATCCAATATTAATTATCTTACAAGTGTCTAATAAATTCCTTAAGAATTCTACATAGGTAAGAATATTAAATATACTGTTATTCTCATTTTAAAATCTTTATAAATTAACTTCAATACATTTAATAGTGAGAACGATCTCACTCAATTAAAATATTGGTGGAGTTAAACCACCACTAGATCTCATATACTTTCATATTTTTTAAATATTATTATAATTAATGTTGATAATTTATTCAAATACTACATATTAATTCTAATTACACATAAATCGAATCAATAAATAAAATAAATACATTTTTATTTAGTCCTGGTGAAAGCCACGACTTAACAAACGAAATGATTTTTTTATTAAAATTAATAATTTTAGCGAAAAATAAAGAGAAAGCCCAATCGCATATTAAAAAAAGCTATATTTCCTTTAATAAGAAAGAATTGATTTTATCGCTTCGTTTTCAAGAAAACCTTGAAAATCTTAAAAAATAGAGGTTAGGACAATTTGGTTTTTCAAAGTTTTCTTGAGAACGAAGCAATAAAACTAATTCTTTCTCATTAAAAAAAAGATAGCTTTTTTTAATACGCAATGGGGCTTTCTCTTCATTTTTCGATGAAGTTATTAATTTTTGCAAAAACTTAATTCTTTGATTAGAAAAGGACGGAGATACGTGACCTCCTCTTAAAATTGAATTGTAATTATTCAGCTGAAAATTTTACAGTCATGTTTAATCAGATCAATTTTATTTCACTTCTAATAAAGTCTGGGCAGATTCTGCGCAAAAATTGTCGCCAGTACATGAGGTTTTTGGGCAGAACATAACAATAGAACCTGTCCACTTAACAGAAAATTTAAGATATTCTGGCTAAAATTTGAGAAATTTGAGATTTCTAAACTACGCTTAATTTTCTACCAGGGTTGCGTTTGAATAATATATATAATTTAATAATCACAGGTAAAAAGACTTCCTCAAACATATAGTCTTAGGCAATCAATCTTTAAAGACTTTAACCTTTTACCTGAATTATTTTAAGATTTAAAGAAAAAGATTTTAAAGAGAAGTAAATGCTAATATTAAGATACGTAAATTAAAAATATGTTATTAGTTTTAGTATCCTTTAAAAATATTTGTAAGTCATTTCTATTTTTTACTTTTACTGATTTTATCACAAATAAATATTGATTTAGAAAGCTACTTAGGGACTGAAAAATATATTTATAAGAATGTATTGAATTTTTACCGACAATAAGAATAAAAACTACAATTCATTAAAAAGAAATTTATGTTGATATCGTTTATTAAATTTTAAGGGGATATAAAATACCAACATGACAGTTTTTCAAATTTTTCATATTTAATCAAAATTTTTTTTTAATGTCCCTACATTACTGCCCACAATACAGAGATATTTCGGAAAATTTTTGAATAAAGATTCAAAATTCAAGAAACTGCAATGTCGGTAACTATGTATTAAACATATGCCCTATTACATCACCTTAAGAAATATTAACATTGGCTGCGCATTACACTTTTCATTAATTTTTGGTTATTTTTATTTTTAATTACTATTTTTAATTTAGACCTTTAAGAATATAAAAATTAGACAATAATACATTTTTCTACAGACATATATTAAATCAAAACATGAAAGAAAGAATAGATATTTTTGTTAATGTTTTAAGTTTGTAACGATTCTAATAATGCGCAAAACTTATTTTTTCATTTTTAAGATACACGCAGGTAAAGGAATTAAGTTTATAGGCGTTGTGTCCGTTTTCACCTTTTTAGATACCTGCACGCATCTTTGCAATCATATATAATACCATGTTCAAGCTGAAATACTTAATACCTTGTTTAAGAGCAGGCCGAACTATATGTTCTTGTCTAATAGTGTTTTTCATCATTTATATGAACACCATTAGCTGTAACACTAAAAAAATGGCAGCCCCTATTAGATACTAGTATAATAAATAAATTTTATAATAAGAACAATATAATTTCATCACGTGGTTTTTGAATAATACGAGACCTATTGAAAATCTAAAATATAACCTATCTTTTTTGGTAGGTCTCATATTATTCAAAAACTACATGATTAAATTATTTTGTTTTCATTATAAAATTTGCGATGCGAGAATTCCGGTAAAGTTAATAATTGCTTTTATTTTGATTCAATGTATTAATCTACTCATAAGCCGATTCTCATATGCAAAAATCGGTGTATCGAAAGAATTAAGTTTAAGGGCGCCAGATACACCACCAACTAGCTAGCCGTCAGCACGAGTCTCAAGCGGCCTTGGATCGGGAGGTGGCTCGATTCGTGTAAAATCCTTGTCTGAAATGGGAGGGGGAAAACACACAGAAAAAAAACTTTTAACTTAATTCACTTAACTATATATATATAAACTTTATTTTAAGTTATAATCTGTTTTAATAAAGTTTGCTTAATTTCTGCCTATTCGCGCTCTCTCATATCCCATACGCAAAGAAATTTATACTTAACTCAAAAAAAAAGTGTTATATTAATCGTTATGCTAATCAAAAAAAAATTTTCAATTCACTTAAAGTCTCTATTCATGTAAAGGTTTCAATAAAAAAAATTCAATTATATATATTCTACGTAAATCACAAATTCGTAATCTAAAATGGCGGTCTTCCGGTGGCCATTTAGTTCGCTTCGCGTCTCTCTCTCTCTTTCTCTCTCTCACTCTCGGCGCTCAATACGCGGCCACGTGTTACCAGAACGCCTTTTTTTTTTCTTATAATTTTCACTACATACAACGAAAAAAATTTTCATTTTATCACTACCTATTTTTATTCGCCCAACCGGCAATTTAAATACGTCTCACCGGTCTAGATTTTATTTTTGATAACACGTGCTCGCGTAACGCACACACTCCGGCACTCACGGTCTAACTTAAATTTTAATCTTCTTAATACAAATCTTTATTTCAATTTTAGTACAATTTGCGCACAAAAAGAATTTTGTTTTAAACGCACGTCAAATTCAAATAAATAAGAAATTTTCACTTAGTTAATCAATCGGAATTTTATACACTTTTACGCTTAATACGAAAGTTAAGTTTTCTTTTCGTCCAATTACAAAATTTTAATCCGAATTTTCGACATAGAAAAAGGAAATCTTTGACTATTCACTTCGCGCACTATCAAGAAAATTCGTAAAACCACTTCACTGACTCTACAGTCAATCGGCGAGAGCCGTTGACTTACAAAGAAATGAGCGAAAATTTCTGGGCGCAGCCCACTCACCGTTGCTGAAATTTCAGTTTCCTTGGGTCAATACAGTCGACGATAACCAGGATGTAGAAGCTGCGACGGGCTGGGGCTGGCGATAATGGCGGCGGTCTCTCGATCTTTCTCTCTTTCGCTCTCTGGGTCGCTACCGGCGACGTCCAGGATTCGTCTCCGCTCGTCTCTCTCTCTCCGAACTCCTTGCTTTTCTCCCAATAATCTCTCCTCAACAACACACGATAGAAGAAAAAAACTGTTTAATTTCAGCGGTGTCACGAAAGAAAAAAAAACTATTTTGTAGAGCAGCAATTTAAAGCGTCCGATGTGGCACGAGGTCGACAGTCGAATAATTCTTTCTTATGGCTACTTCCTTCTTCTTCGCTATTACTCTTATCGTTTATCTTTTTCTAATCCTTTCTCCACCAATTACTGCCTTTCATTTCTATTCTATAATTTTAATTGGCTCTTTGTCATTTCCTGTATTAAAGAGGGCCCTGTGTTCGAATCAGCTTTGACAGGCGCCTCTATGCTGCTTCCCTCTATACATATATAAAGAACGTACATATATATATAGGATATGCGATGTCTAGAGAGAGACGTCTAGATATATATATATATATATATATATATATATATATATATATATATATATATATATATATATATATATATATATATATGAGCACACATATATGTATATGCGGTTTAGTTTGTTCTCATAGAAGGGAGATTACTTGTAGGTCCCCTCTTCACTTCTTTTCTATCTTCATTTACTCCTACTCTCTCTCTCATCGCTTAATGCGCGAGAGATCGACGCGCCAGCACTTGAGATTCGTTCTCTTAACGTGCAAATCTCTCCATCTCTTTTACTCTTTACCGCTGTCTCACTCTTCTCTCTTCTAAGTCTTCTTCGTGGTACGGTGACTCCTAGCGCACGCGCGGTCGCTTACATGTATTCGTATGTACGCTATCGCTCAACAGGCTGCTATAGCAGCACCGGCGTTCATATACAGGGGCTCTCGATGTATAGGTAATGGCTGCCGCGCGCGTCTGCTACTCATGTGTCGTTGTCGTCGTCTCGTAATACCGGTAAACAAAAAAAACAATCTCGTTAATTAACTATTTTCTTTTTATTAATTTAACGTGCGCCCGGGTCGGTAGTTTCGTTAGTGGTGTGTCATAGTGCTGAGTGGGGAAAGTGCAATAAAGAATTTATTTATTTATTTATAGTGGCGTACCACGTCACAAACTCTCCCCCCCCCCCTAAGCTGGGCATTCGCCAGAGTGGACTGCTTACAATTTTTATGTTCGCTTCACACACCAACGACTCTCGTCACCGATCTGTTCACAGGTTACAATATTCAGTTTTCTTAAATTTATGATACATTCACTATCACCATTAATGTTCCCAGAAATTACGCTTACTTAGTTACTAACTCATGCATTGTTTACTGTATATATAATTTTCTAACGCGAAGGTTATTGGGTGGGGTTAGGTTGGGTTAGAGGGTTTTGGGTATTTTTAGGATATGACTACGTACAATAAAATTAAGTAGATATATATGGGTATTAGTAAAACAATACAAAAAAAAATTATTTAGGATCTTAACTCACTATCTAAAAATTCTCAGTGCTCTTGGTCTTAAATACTCCTTGTTCTCTTCTCGGTCGTCTCCTTCTTTTTACTCCCTGGTCAACCCCAATCCCTATTAAATTTCCCCTTTTCTTTCTCTTCTTTACTCTTCTTTCTCTCGCCTCAACCTTCGTTGCTCCCGAATCATGCTAGTGATGATTCGAACTCGGGTAGCAACACTGAGTCCCGTTAAGGTCTCAACGAGACGCAGCATTCTGGTGATCAGTCGCTCCTCTAAGACGTCCTGGAGGATCTCATCCCGCGTTGTTGTTGGGAGATCTCTCAAGGCCTCCGCCAATCGACACATTTGCTCGATTGGCTCTTCCTCGGCTGTTGTTTGTGAGGCTGGCGTCTTAGGGCCGGATGCTGGGTCTCGTGGCCTTCTTTATGGTGGTATTGACTCAGTGGAGGCGGTTGTTGATGTAACCGTTGTTGGAGTTGTTGTGGAGATGGTGCTAGTGGTGGTTGTTGTTGGTTTGGTGGTGGTGATGGTCGTCTTGGGCCTGGTACCAGTTGATGTTGTTGTTGTTGTGGCTGCTGGGGCCGCTGTTCGTGGCGGAAGTGCTTGAGGCCCTGGAACGCCGCCAGGCTGGTGGTAATGGTAGATCCTGGCCTCTTCTTCTTCTCCGTATTTAATGGTTAAGTGCCTCCTGTGCGGCTCACTGCAGCGTGGGCAATCGGCTAAATCCACACCTCGCCGACCGCAGTTATAACAGTAGACGCTGCGTCGGGGGTTTGGGCACATCTTCGAGCGATGTCCACGCTGCCAGCAGTTGAAGCAAGCGCCGGAAGGGGGATCTACCTTGCGTTCCGTGGGTATCCTCTTCACATCGCTGAACAGGACCCCGCTGGTCTTTACAGGCAGCCCAGTATCAGGTGCCTCTCGTAGCCATCTACCACTGGCGTCGCGTCCTATTGGGCCTGGAGGTGGTGTAGGAGACCTGGTGGGAGGAGGAGGCGTGAGCGACTCGTAGTCGTCAAGTTGGAGCTGACGCGGCCCTTTGATCTTCTTTTTAGGAGGCGGAGGGCACGTCTCATCTTGGCGACTACGAGTACCTGGCCCATCCAACCCTCCAATCTTTAAGGATTCCTCTCCTTCTTCTCTACCTAGGTCCCATGCCAGAGGCTCCCATACACGGCTCGTAGCCACCGGTAATTCTAACCTGGGATTAACAGGTGTTACAGCACTAGTGGGCCTGGGGTAGCTGGTCTGACTTGGCATAGATCGCGGTACCAGTTCGACGTTGTCCATATTCTGGGCCAGCTCCTCTTCTACTTGATCTGCCCAAGATCTATTCTTACTTTCTTTATCTTCTTCTTCCCACTTCTGTATTATTCTTCTTCGTTCTTCTTCTATTTCTCGTTCTATCCGAATTACCCGTCTTTCTTCCTCTTGCTTTCTTCGGCGCTCAATAAGTGCCCTTTCCATTTCTAATTTCTCTCTCAATTCTTCCTCGTTCTCACGCTCAATTCTTTCTACCTGCTTGCGGGCCCATTCTGCCTCTTTCTTTTCCATCTCTTGCTTTTCTTTTCTCTCTTGCTCTTTTCGTTCACTCTCTTCTTTTGTTCTTTGCTCCATTCTTTTCATTCTCTCTTCTTCTAACCGCACTCTTTCCCTTGGGGTCATTACCGGTGAATTTATCGCCACGGTATCCTTTCCTGTACCACTCTCCTTTTTCTCCCTTTTTTCTTCCTCCTGTAGGTGCAAGTCTGGATTAGCGACGTTCGATTCCTCCGCGATGCTAATCCAGAACTCCCTATTTTCTTCCTCCCTTTCTCTTTCAATCTCCGCTGCCCTTTCTAGTTCCTCCGTGGTAGGGGAGTACACTCCCATTTCGGCTATGAGTTGGCGGGGTCGGTCAATTACCGGCTCCGTCTCTATTGGGCTCCGTGGTGGCGATAAGGTGGGTAATTCGCCCATGATGTTTTTCACCATACGGTGAGCCAACCGATTGAGGTCTCTACGGGGGCCTACTGCGCGTCTCATTCTATTTCCTGTAAGTAAAAGAAAAAAAACATGAAGGGCTATTAGTAAACGGGTTGTAGGGTTTTAAATGGGTTCTAATCTCGGGTTTTTCGAGAGGGTATATATCTTTTGAGTTCAGAAACGTGTACCTTCGCATTACGCTTACCGCTTTCGGTCTCAACTACGTATACTAACGGTGATTTTATTTCTAAAACTTTAAACGGCCCGTCGTATTTTGGTGCGAGTTTCGCGGAAAATCGGTTAGCTGCATCCGAAAGTACATGTACGCGTCGCATGACGATATCCCCTACGTTAAACCGAATATCTTTTCTCCCTTTGTTATATTCTCTTGCTTGTTTCTCTTTCGCCTTTTCGATGTGCTTAATGACCAAGTCTCTCAATGCATCCAGCCGTTTCATTCTGTCTGCCCAATCTTCTGGATTTATTCTAATGATAGGTTTACTATCCTCTACTTCTCTTCTCAAGCTCTTTACAGGCATAGGGTGCCTCCCATAGTTAAGAAACGCTGGTGAGGTTTTCAGTGTTGACTGCGTTGCTGTATTTACTGCGTGCCTAAATTCATGGAGATGCTGATCCCAAGTCCTATGATCCTCCTTTACGAATGTAGCTATCATGGTCTTTAAGGTTCTATTCGCACGCTCCACGGGATTTGCTTGCGGGTGATACGGCGGTGTCGTTACTCTGGATACTCCATATTCCTGTAATACTTGGTCGAGGTGCTTGTTATCGAATTCTTTCCCATTATCTGTTAATAGATACTTTGGAGTTTCCCACCTGAATAGAATTAATTCTTCGAATGCTTTCGATACTGCTTTTCCATCAGCTGTCCTTACTGGCTTCAACTCGACCCATTTAGTGAAAAGGTCCTGAAAAACTAGTAGGTATTTATTTTGGCTCTTACTTGGAGGGAATTCCATCATATCAGCTGATACTACAAGCCATGGTCTCTCAACAACACGGTTTCCCATTAATCCTTGAGGTCCAGTTTGCTTGATTTTGTACCGTTGACAGTCGTCACACTCCTTCACAAATTGAGTTGTGTCATAATAAACTCCTGGCCAATAATACTCTCTTATTACTCTATCATAGGTCTTCTCTAGTCCTAAGTGCCCTGAGGATGGGTGACAGTGAGCATCTTGCAGTATTCTTTCTCGGTGTTCTGCTGGAACAACAAGTCGCCATCCTTCTTCTTCATGGGTCACTAGGTCGAGTAAAGATTCTTTTCTAAATCTGTATAATAATCCGTCTTCTAATTTCCATCCTGGGTATTTATAAGGGTTCGTTTCTATCTCTTTGACTCGCTTAATATATTTTTCATCTTGAATCTCTTCGAAAGCACACACTTGTTCTTCTTCTTCTTCTCGACCTTCGTACATTCTTGAGAGAGCATCAGGTACGTGATGTAGTGCTCCACGTCT
This sequence comes from Anastatus disparis, assembly GCA_017163975.1. Classification (NCBI taxonomy): domain Eukaryota; kingdom Metazoa; phylum Arthropoda; class Insecta; order Hymenoptera; family Eupelmidae; genus Anastatus; species Anastatus disparis. Next base: position 731,866 of record JAFFSR010000015.1, on the reverse strand, counting down.
ATGTACGATCTCAAATGACCATTGCTGCATTTTCAATGCCCATCTTGCTAGTCGTTCTGTTGGATCTTTCAGCTTTCGTAACCACTTCAACGCGCTATGGTCGGTGATAATCTTAAAGGTATAACCTTCAAGATAAGGTCTTAGTTTCTCAATTGCCCATATTATTGCTAATAATTCCTTCTCTGTAGTGGTATAGTTCCTCTCTGCCGCTGTTAGTACTCTACTCACGTAAACAATTGGGTGTTCACCGTCTTCGTGTTCTTGAGTCAATACTGCTCCTATTGCAAAGTCACTGGCGTCACATTGTACCGTGAATGGTTGGTTAAAGTCAGGTCTTGCAAGTACAGGCGCTGTCGTTAAGGCTCTCTTTAGGTCTTCAAACGCGCTCTGTTGTTCTTCTCCCCAACTCCATTCCTTGCTTTTCCTTAACAGCTTCACTAGTGGAACTTTCTTCTCGGAATCTCGCTCAATAAACCTCGAATACCATCCCGCCATTCCGAGAAATCTTCTTAATTGCTTTACAGTCCTGGGTGCTGGATAATTGACAATTGGTGCAACCTTGTCTGGATCCGGTCTCAGCCCCTCATTGTCTAAGATAAATCCAAGGTAGGTGATCTGTGAGCAGCATATCTCACACTTTTTCTTATTCACCGTCAACCCAGCGTCTACCAGTCTCCGCAACACTGTTTCCAGCCATTTTAAGTGATCCTCAAAATTCTCAGTGGCTATGATGATATCGTCGAGATACCCAAACACGTTAGGTTCACATTCAGGTCCAAAAAGAGCGTCGATGAGCCTTTGGAAGGTCATTGGTGCGTTGGTCAATCCGAAGGGCATTTTCTTGAATTGCCAGAGACCTGAGCCAGGTACTGAGAAAGCAGTGTACTTCCTACTATTTTCCTCCATTGGAATTTGGAAATAGGCTTGCTTCAGGTCAATTTTGGTTAGGTATCTGGCTTTTCTCAGCTTATCTAGGATTGAATCCATGCTAGGTATTGGATAAGCGCCCTTCCTAGTGACCTTGTTTAATTCTCTATAGTCCACACAGAATCTGTACTCTCCATCAGGTTTCCTAAGTATCACTGGTGGACTACTCCATTCACTTGCTGACCTTTCAATTATATTGTTTCGCAACATCGCTTCTATCTCTTTATGAGCGACTTGCAACATCATCAGCGACATTCTTCTAGGTCTCTGTTTTATCGGAGAAGCTCCCATAACGTCTATGTGGTGTTCTGATAAATTAGTTGTTCCAGGTACATCTGTTGGTTGGGGTATGATAGTATTCACCAGGTCTTCGATTAATACTCGTTGTTCATCATCTAATTCTATTATTCCTGCACATTCTCCGAATACTAGGGTTGGTGTTTGATCTTCATTGTTAAATTCTCTCCACTCGCCGTCTTTCATTCTCCATGAATCCTCGCTGAATTTGGTTTCTATCTGCCAAAGTCTACAGAAGTCTATTCCTAGAATTACATCATGGTCTAAGGCAGAGATTGCTTCCATCTCTATTCGTCGCACACATCCATCCACTTCCAAATCCACAGGTAATTTTCCAACAATTCGAGCCGATCCTCCTATGACACTTCTTATTACTGTTCGGGCTGGTATTAACCGATCTTTGAATTTCTGAGTTACTCTTGGTCCTATCAATGACACCATTGCTCCAGTGTCGAATAAGGCCTGGTATCGTCTACCTCCAAGCACTACATCTAAGAAATTCCTATTTTCGTTGCACATGCCCGCCACAGCGTCATCGTCATCTCCAGGTTCAGATCTGGCTTCAGTCTTTACAGGTGAGTATCTCTCCCCCCCTAAGTTAGACTTACTCTCGTTCTGTCGTGTTTTAATTACTGGTATGGATGGATGGTTTTCTTCTTCTTCATCTAAGACTCTCAATACACGGTTTAATTCTGCTAGCTGTTTGAATCCTTCCTTTTCTTCATTCTCTGATTCTTCACTTAGTTGTAATACTTCCTGCTCCAATAATTCTAATTTCTTCTTTCTTTCATTTAAATGAGCCATGGTCCTCATAATCCCTTCTCTAGAGTATTTTTCAGCGAACTCGAGTGGGGAGAGCATTCTCATGGTCTCTTGGTTCTCCGTTATTCCTATAATATTCTTTTTCTTATCTGGGGTAGGGGTCTTCATCACGTTATTCGGGGTCATACATTCGTTTGGATACTTTCTATCTAGTTCTTCTCTGCCGGTGGCCAATTCGGTGGCATCACGAGATTTTGCATGAGAGGGGGGGGGGGTTGAGATAAGTTCTGCCCCCCCGCCGCTTCGTTTCCCGGTGACTGCTGAGGAGTATTCTTCTGTGGGTTGGGTCTCAGTGGCTGCTTATTTGGATTTGGGGTCCAATTCGCGTTTCTTGCTTGTTGATTCGGGTTAGGCATCCTATTCGGGGTCTGTTGGTTAGGGCAAATGTTCATAGAATGTCCCATTCCTCCGCATGAGCGACAAATCCTTTGTGGACAATCTCTTGCTCGGTGTCCAACGGCCTGACAGGTGTAGCACGCCGAATACGTCGGTTGACCTTTAGCTACTCCAGTGGCTCCACTTGTTACGTTTATGGTCTGCTGATATTGCCTGCCTTGGTCATACTGGGGTCTTGTTTGCGCACTCCACCAGTTGACTGGTGGTAATACATTCGGAGACCATGTGACTATAGGCACCTGACCTGTCATTACAGGTGGTTGTCTCGTTGCTGCTGTGTTCGATGTTTCCACCGGCGTCGGATTCGTCTCAGCTTGAAGTGGTCGTGTTTCTTGTACACCCGCTACCTGAGTTCCTCTCTGTTTGTTAGGCTTCCTCCTCCGTCGCCGTGGTTTTCGTTGGGTCGTATTCGGAGTTTCATCTCTATCACTCTCTCTTTCACTTGTGGTCCCTTCATATTCTTCCGCATTCGCAATTCTTGGTTTGTCTGTTCTTTTGGGCGCGTTAAAGGCTGCACCCTGGATCAACATCCTCTCTCGCGGAGGTGGGGGTTGATATCTATTGTCTAGGTCCTTCTGTTTTTCCCAACGCCTACCTAAACGCCTGAGATCTTCATAGGTCCCTATTCTCTCACCTGCCATAAACTTACGATACTCTGGTAATAAATTCCTGTACGCTGTGTCTACCTGAGTTCGCAGTGACGGTGGATTCTCAAAATATCCTACTATGCACCTGAAGCAGGATATGAAGTTAGAGATACTTTCTCCTTTGGCTTGTGTCCGTCTTTTCAGCTCATCGAGAAGGTCTACCCGTTTGACATCGCCTACGTACTGATGTCTGAAGGCTCTTTTGAAGCTCTTCCAGTCATGTACCTCTAACTCGGCGGTCCTATACCAGATGCTTGCTGAACCTGTGAACACACAGGGTATTGACCTTAAGAGATCTTCATCTGGAATGCCGGTGTTTCTTCGGCAGTTACCTAACCTGGCGAGAAACTCCTCCGGTCCTTCTCTATCATCTCCGCTGAAAGAAATCTTCCAATTCCTTAACGTTTTATTGATAGCGTTGTCTCGTTCAGTCATGTCAACATTATACCTAGTGCTACCTCCATAATTTTCGTCACTGCTATAGTCTTCGGTGTCACTGGAGCTATGTGAATAGTCACTATAGTCGTCGTCTCTTCGGTTTCTTCGATGACCTCTACGCTCTCCATTTCTTCTACATCGCCTGTGTTCTCCATCATCCCTATCTCTCCTGTCTCTTCGGTCTCTTCTACCTCTTGACTCATTGTATTCCCATGGTGCATTTCGTTGCTGGCCTTGGCTATTTCTTAACTGATTAACACCGTGACCTCTGGCGCCTCTGCCATCTCTATTATCACTATTTCCTCGTCGTGAGGTTTCCCTGGCCATACCAACTCTAGTGCATTGATGCTGGTCCCTACCGGCATCTGAGCGTATATCCACCTGTTCATCTAGCGCATACTCTCGAGCTGTATAGGGTATCTGCTGACTACGAATTCCTAGACTCGCTGGATTGAGGAAAGTGGCATAAGCGTCTGCGAGATCTTCCTCATCATCGTTTTCTTCCTCGTCGGGCATACAGAGGTCATCCATGGCTATTACTTCTTCAATAGGTAATTCTCTGGGGTTTGGTGATACTGCTATTGGATGCTGGCTTTGTATGGCTGGAGTAGGCGCTGGCGTCTCTGGTCTCCAAGTATTCGTGGTGTTCAACGTCCATCGTGGGATTTGTGTATTCCTCGAGTTCCATCCTACGGAGCCTAATATGGACGTTACATCATGGAAATAGCCTAGAGGTGCATGGTTGGACATAGCGATATATCTGGCGGCCATTCCAGTTGCTGACATTGAGGCTCTTGCATTGGACACTGTCTGCATCGACGCACTACCAAAAGTACCAGCCACGGTGGTGGTAGGAGTCGTGGAAGTGGTGGTCGTCACTGTTACCATACAAGCGGGAGTTTGCACTTCCCGGGTCCTCACCGGCGGTGCACTCGATCCTGCTGCCGCAGCCGTGGTCGCTTCTAACCTCATTCCACTTTGGTCGGTCCGTCTTGCTTCTTGCTTGTCGAACTGAGCTTCCTGATAGCTTCTAGGAGTAGCTTCCGGATCATCTTCATCCTCCGACGGTGTCATTAAGAAATTCCTCGTCGTTGCTGGGAGGTAACTTTGTCTTTCGTCAACTGCTGGGTTCCAATGTACCCTCTTGTGTGGTTCGATTTCCCGGGTACTCGCTCTGATTAGCCTACTACGTAGAACTGGAAATGTTCCCGTGGTGCTACATCCCATACTATCCAATCACTGCGACACTTCCCACGGGTCCATCTTCTTTACTCCTGCTACCAGGGTTGGGTGAAAGTTGTCTAGTGGGTTGGGCTTTCGCCGACCTCTTGAACCTGTTACCTCTTGTGCCATTTTTACGTTGTCTCTTGAGCAAATCTATTAAATTCTACTATCTTCCTGAATTAAAAGAGAGGATTTCGCGATTCTATTTCTCTGGAGTCTTCAAACAGAGGTCACGTATTGCTAGGTACACGCTTCTGAGGTCTTTACTATAAAGATTTGGGGATTTTACCACTGTGCCTGGGTTAATCTGGGAAATTTATATGCAACTTATAATATATTTTAAATGAAATAAACACACAAATTCTTTTAATAAAAAGGTTTTTAGTCTTATTAATTATTATATATATATATTTTTTTTTTTTTTTGTTTAATATCTTCTTATTTTTGTCTTGAAATCTTCTAAAAAAAAAATCTTCTTTCTCTTCATTTAATCTGTTCTTTTAATTTTTAAATTTCCTTTCTTTTCTTTATAAATTTTCTTCTTGGAATTCTAACGTATTTGTCTCTTCTTTGATAGCAACGGGTCTCTTCAATAACCCAGTTTCTTCGTAGGGCAATTATATGTGTGATTTGGGATTTATAGAAAAAAAATTTTATATATGTATATATGTATATATGGAGGGAATAATTATTATATATACGGGAAATATAAATATATATATTTTGTACGAATAATTGAAAATATATGTATCACTAGGTACGTTTTCTAGGGTTTGGCACAGTGGTCGAGAACAAGGCAAGTCTTAATACTTTTTGCACTGATTTTCATTTATCTATTCTAGGTTACTTAAATTTTTTTCTAATTCTCTATTTAATAAATTTTATTGTTCGTAGTTTGGGTTAGGAAGGTGTAAAGGTTCGCTATGTCTTAAGTTCAACATATATCAATAAATATATCGGGAAAGTTTTAAATTAAATTCAATTACGCATTTTCTGGAGACACTCTTACAATCTAATTTTTATCTCGCTTAGATTATGTGAAGTGGTTTTATACTCTACTCTCTGCGCTTAACCGGTGAAAAAGGAGGTATACAGCTATTTTTGTTTTATTCTTTTCCCGAAATTTCAACTAAATTACATTAATTTATAAAAATTATTAACTCGTTCAATTTACCGTCTTTACAGAAATTAAGATTTTGAATTAATCACTGCATGCATGAATTTCGATTTTTACCGGTCAAATTATAAGTCAAAAAAAAATTTTTATTCTCCATTTTCACTTTGCTCCCCAATTCTAACAAGAAAATTCTACTCAGAATTTTCCCGATCCAAGCCCCACGTTGCTGGTGCCATTTGCGATGCGAGAATTCCGGTAAAGTTAATAATTGCTTTTATTTTGATTCAATGTATTAATCTACTCATGAGCCGATTCTCATATGCAAAAATCGGTGTATCGAAAGAATTAAGTTTAAGGGCGCCAGATACACCACCAACTAGCTAGCCGTCAGCACGAGTCTCAAGCGGCCTTGGATCGGGAGGTGGCTCGATTCGTGTAAAATCCTTGTCTGAAATGGGAGGGGGAAAACACACAGAAAAAAAACTTTTAACTTAATTCACTTAACTATATATATATATAAAAACTTTATTTTAAGTTATAATCTGTTTTAATAAAGTTTGCTTAATTTCTGCCTATTCGCGCTCTCTCATATCCCATACACAAAGAAATTTATACTTAACTCAAAAAAAAAAGTGTTATATTAATCGCTATGCTAATCAAAAAAAAATTTTCAATTCACTTAAAGTCTCTATTCATGTAAAGGTTTCAATAAAAAAAATTCAATTATATTTATTCTACGTAAATCACAAATTCGTAATCTAAAATGGCGGTCTTCCGGTGGCCATTTAGTTCGCTTCGCGTCTCTCTCTCTCTCTCTCTCTCTCTCTCTCTCACTCTCGGCGCTCAATACGCGGCCACGTGTTACCAGAACGCCTTTTTTTTCTTATAATTTTCACTACATACAACGAAAAAAATTTTTATTTTATCACTACCTATTTTTATTCGCCCAACCGGCAATTTAAATACGTCTCACCGGTCTAGATTTTATTTTTGATAACACGTGCTCGCGTAACGTACACACTCCGGCACTCACGGTCTAACTTAAATTTTAATCTTCTTAATACAAATCTTTATTTCAATTTTAGTACAATTTGCGCACAAAAAGAATTTTGTTTTAAACGCACGTCAAATTCAAATAAATAAGAAATTTTCACTTAGTTAATCAATCGGAATTTTATACACTTTTACGCTTAATACGAAAGTTAAGTTTTCTTTTCGTCCAATTACAAAATTTTAATCCGAATTTTCGACATAGAAAAAGGAAATCTTTGACTATTCACTTCGCGCGCTATCAAGAAAATTCGTAAAACCACTTCACTGACTCTACAGTCAATCGGCGAGAGCCGTTGACTTACAAAGAAATGAGCGAAAATTTCTGGGCGCAGCCCACTCACCGTTGCTGAAATTTCAGTCTCCTTGGGTCAATACAGTCGACGATAACCAGGATGTAGAAGCTGCGACGGGCTGGGGCTGGCGATAATGGCGGCAGTCTCTCGATCTTTCTCTCTTTCGCTCTCTGGGTCGCTACCGGCGACGTCCAGGATTCGTCTCCGCTCGTCTCTCTCTCTCCGAACTCCTTGCTTTTCTCCCAATAATCTCTCCTCAACAACACACGAAAGAAGAAAAAAACTGTTTAATTTCAGCGGTGTCACGAAAGAAAAAAAAACTATTTTGTAGAGCAGCAATTTAAAGCGTCCGATGTGGCACGAGGTCGACAGTCGAATAATTCTTTCTTATGGCTACTTCCTTCTTCTTCGCTATTACTCTTATCGTTTATCTTTTTCTAATCCTTTCTCCACCAATTACTGCCTTTCATTTCTATTCTATAATTTTAATTGGCTCTTTGTCATTTCCTGTATTAAAGAGGGCCCTGTGTTCGAATCCGCTTTGACAGGCGCCTCTATGCTGCTTCCCTCTATACATATATAAAGAACGTACATATATATATAGGATATGCGATGTCTAGAGAGAGACGTCTAGATATATATATATATATATATATATATATATATATATATATATATATATGTGTGAGCACACACATATGTATATGCGGCTTAGTTTGTTCTCATAGAAGGGAGATTACTTGTAGGTCCCCTCTCCACTTCTTTTCTATCTTCATTTACTCCTACTCTCTCTCTCATCGCTTAATGCGCGAGAGATCGACGCGCCAGCACTTGAGATTCGTTCTCTTAACGTGCAAATCTCCCCATCTCTTTTACTCTTTACCGCTGTCTCACTCTTCTCTCTTCTAAGTCTTCTTCGTGGTACGGTGACTCCTAGCGCACGCGCGGTCGCTTACATGTATTCGTATGTACGCTATCGCTCAACAGGCTGCTATAGCAGCACCGGCGTTCATATACAGGGGCTCTCGATGTATAGGTAATGGCTGCCGCGCGCGTCTGCTACTCATGTGTCGTTGTCGTCGTCTCGTAATACCGGTAAACAAAAAAAACAATCTCGTTAATTAACTATTTTCTTTTTATTAATTTAACGTGCGCCCGGGTCGGTAGTTTCGTTGGTGGTGTGTCATAGTGCTGAGTGGGGAAAGTGCAATAAAGAATTTATTTATTTATTTATAGTGGCGTACCACGTTACAAATTTAACCATTATACTAATATCTAGCGGGGCTGCCATTTTTTTGTGTTACAGTCAATGGTGTTTACATAAATCATGAAAAACAGTATTAGACAAACACAGATAGTTCGGCCTCATCTTCAATCTTAAATATCAATTGATTTATTAACTATTTTTATACAATAAAAATTAAATATTTCAGTTTCTCATTACGACAGTTTGTTTGTACTTAATTTTATATTTTAATTTTTATGTTTTAATATCTTTTATCTTGTAACATCATTTTTGTGATTAGTAAGATTGAAAATAAAATATATCTATTATTGAAATATTATATATACTTAGTAACTTTATATATTTTTAATGCTTTAATAAAAAACTAATACTTCATCATAAATTCAATTAATGTGAAATAAGCAGCAGGAATCGAACGTTCAATAATTTTTACCAATCTTGCCTTCTTCTCTATAAGATGTTTTATTCGCCAATTTTACAACCCAGCGATGACTAATGGGTTCTTTTAATTGAAGCTATGCAAAAACAAAACAGTTATATTCTTAAATATATATATATATATATATACATATATTGATTATATGTGTCCTTTGGCCGTATTCAGATGGAATATGAATTGAGGTCAATGTTTGTCGTTTGAGCTAAAATGCCGAGGGCGTGCGAAGCGCGCCCGAGGTAGATTTCTGTTCGAGCGGCAAACATTGTTCGAGATTCAGATTCCACCTGAATAAACGGCCAAAGAACATAGATGATTTTATGTCCGATATGGGCAGTATGAGGAATTATAACTTATTAGTTGAAAATATTTATCTTTTTTTCAATACTTTTAAGACTAAATTTTAGTTCTATTAATTTTTTCTTTTGTTTCTTAGATTGACATTTTGTAATGAGTATAGCTGCTGTCGAAGTGCGGGTCATTTCTCTTTCACTAACCTATGTTCAATATGATTGCTATTTGACATATTCAACGAAACATAGTAGGATCGGTGATGCCATATTGATTTCTCCTGAGACATATTGAGTCTCAATATGTCTCAGGAGGACATATAAATCTTGCAAAAAGTCGAGGAGCGCGTCTGAGACATATGGGATACCAATACAAATTTAGCATGCTCTTTACATACTGACACGAATACGTCCTACGAGGACATAAATATATATGAATATATATATACACACGTGTGTGTGTGTGTGTGTGTGTGTGTGCGCGTGTGTGTGTGTGTGTGACATTTCACACCAACTGGAAGAGCAAAAAAATAAATAAATTGCTGAAACTCTGAAAATATATTGTTTGTTACCCAAAATGTGTAAAAAAATTTTCAAGGATTTAGATTGGAAGGATCAAGAGCCATAGATCCTTGAAATTTGAAAATTTTTCAAAATTTTTTGAAAATTACCAACTTTATGATTTTTTTCTGAAAATCCTGATGTTTCAGAGAGAAATTCATAAGAATTTTTCTTGTTGTAAATGAAGAGGAGAGTTAGCATGATTTTTTACAGACCTAAATTTTGAAGTTTTCTATTGGTTCTTACACGTATTACATGGTAATTGAAATTACTTATTGTTCGCTACTTCAGAAATTGCTTTTCGAGGGCTTATCTTTTTCTATTTAACATGAACTTTAAAATGAATTTCTGATCTTGTAAGTCAGAGCCATCAATAAGAAGTTATGACAGTTTAAAATATATATTTTCATGTATAAGTTATTTTTAATATAAAAATCAATCATACATGAAAATATACATTTATATTCAATATGAAAAATAAATCATACATTAAAATATATATCTCAAACTGTCATAACTCCTTATTGGAGGCTCTTTCTTACACAATCAAAAATTTATTTTGAAGTTCATAAAAAATAGAAGAAAATAAGCACTCAAAAAGCAATTTTTGAAGTGGCAAACAATGAGTAATTTCAATTACCATGTAATACATGTAAGAACCAATAGAAAACTTCAAAATTTAGGTCTGTAAAAAATCATGCTAACTCTCCTCTTCATTTACAACAAGAAAAATTCTTATGAATTTCTCTCTGAAACATCAGGATTTTCAGAAAAAAAATCATATCATTTCATTTTTTGAAAAGTTGGTACTTTTCAAAAAATTTTGAAAAATTTTCAAATTTCAAGGATCTATGGCTCTTGATCCTTCCAATCTAAATCCTTGAAATTTTTTTTACACATTTTGGGTAACAAACAATATATTCTCAGAGTTTCAGCAATTGATTTATTTTTTTGCTTTTCCAGTTGGTGTGAAATGTCCCATATATATATATATATAAATGTATAATTGCCGAAAATAACCATTTTTTATTGTTATATTATTTTTACAAACTTTATTATTATTTATTTATCATATAACAATTAATTTATAGCATTTTTCATAATTTCTTTTATTTTTCAGCTTTCAAAGTAAAAAGGCCGTAAATTACATTGGTTAATATAAAAGCAATTCTTTTGTAAATATCTTTGAAAAAAGTTCATTAAAAACGAATTAAAATTCTGAAAAGAATTCTAATTTTCAATAATGGCTTTGACTGAGGAAGATAAATTGATTGTTAAAGGACAGGGATTGTATAGTGGAATTGCTTTCATGTTAACTGATATTTATATATTAGAATTTAATAATATTTCAAACCGACACACCTCATTAAACATGCAATTAATGTTACTAATTCAAAGACCATAATATATTAAATTAGTACCGATTGAAGGAGAATTTATACAGTTATTATTTTCCGGAAATTTGGAAAAGGGTCACCGAATTTGTGTGTATTATAATAATAAGGTAATATATATATGTGACAGTTTAAATCTTAAATATCTACGAGATGAGCATAAGATTTATAGAAATAGATTATTTCTAAACAAATCAGAATTGAGCATAGTATTCAAAACAGTATAATCTCAAACAGATAATTATGATTGTGGCGTTTTCGCAATTGTTTTTGCTATTGCAATACTTTATAATTCAGGTCCATGTTGTTTAATATATAATGTTTCTCAGATACGATTACGTTTATCAAGGATTTTTAAAACGCAACAAATAAGAATGTTTCCAGTTTTGCAAAATTATAATAATGCAAATATTAATTATGATAATCCACTGGACATGATGAGGAGAAGTTTTTGTCATAAGCAACGTCTAAATCAAATACCATTAAATTTATATTTCGCCGAGCTTGAACTATTAGAAAAAAACTTACAAATGCATTTATTGGCAGAACAAAAAAAGATCATAGAAATGTGTCATGAACAAAAGAATTCGAATCATGAAACAATTTTAATGGAAATTGACAATGACATTTCAGATAGAAATTTTTGAAAACTAGATAATGATATAATGGGAATCGATGCTATTCACTTAAATTATAACGATAATAAAATTAGCACAGTTGAGATTAAATTAAATAAAGAAAAAAAAGAAGTAAAAAAATAGATGAAAAAGAAGCTTTATACGTAACAGGACTTAAGAGCATGACGAAGCTGCCCGCCTTCTAATAATATTTCCAGTCCTAACTTATGAATAAACGATGCGTTTTGTAACATGTTGGATTTTCATCCACATGTTATATTTCCATAAAAATATCTACTATACCGGAGAAGAGCCTTATAAATATGACTTTAACTTGTACATAGCAGTGCGACACTGGCTCTGTGGTTAGAGCTCGTGCCTGGAGATCTCGAGAAACGGGGTTCGCTCCCGGTGTCCGCTTATTTTTTAATTTAAAAAGTCTCATGTTTCAGTTCAATCGAGTTTTTTTGCTACGAAGTAAAAATTTGTAAGAATAAACTCTAGTGCGGACAACTCAAGAAATCCACCAAAATATTATACATATAGAGTTATAATGAAAACTTTCAATGTATCGTATTTTATGGTTAGGTTTATCGAGTTTGATATCTAATTTCCAATCCAAGCTCATGAAAAAATGACAAGTCCAAATAATTTTTTATTTTAACAAAAATGATTGTATTAATATAGCTTTAGTGCGGATGGGCCATTATATTTGTTTAATTTATAAATTTAAAAAGATATTGATAAAATAAAAAAAGCGAAACTCAATTGCTGCAGCTCCGAAATCCCGTTAGTAGGAAAATGGTAACATAACAATTACATAAATATGAAAAAATTTCAGAAAAGAACATTATGAAAATGCAAGAAAAAAAAAAGTAATAATAAATTAGAACTAAGACGTGTTCAAGAAACTTTACGTAAAAAAAAGCTCATATGAAAATGAAAAAAGGACAACCGAATAAATATAAAGAGAATACTACACATTAGAAATCAAAAATTGGAAAATGCTGATATTATTAAGAAAACACAAGTTAAAAATGATTGTTACTAATTTAAAGAATCACGCACAAGGTGTAAACAAATAGAAATTGATGACAATAAACATGTTAATAATGATACTACAATAAATAAACCAATAGATGTAAAAAAGCGAAAATATAAATATGATTCTTATCAATTAAAGATATTATCTATTAAGTGTAAACGATTAAATATTGAAGACAATAATTATAATGAAAATTACAATAATAATAATTATAATAACCATCATAATATTGTATTGAATAAAGACATTGATAAAACAATATAGGGCAAAGTAGTAGAAAAATTAAAGAAATTAAATAAAAAAATATTAACTAAAAAAATTAATTCGAAACTGATTGGTTGTACAACAAATATATATTTCGATGAAAATCTCATATCTGAAAATAACATTGGTTCCATGACAAATACATGTGTTTATTGTGATGCGAAACATTTTGCTTTTGAATATACTGAAAGTAATGATTTCTCCAATTGTTGTCATAAAGGTGAAGTAGAATTGTTGGAAAATCCTCCTTACCCAGAACAATTAAAGTTTTCAGCAACTGAATTAACGGAAGAAATTATTGATTTTCGACGAAATGTCAGGTTGTACAATGATGCTTCAGCATTCGCAAATTTTGGTGCCGAATTTGATACATTACCGGGTAAAGGACCACAACTTATTAGAATATGTAGACGAATTTACCATAATGTATATGCATTACAGCCTTATAAAGATGAAGCACGTAAATATGGACAATTATATATTTTAGATAATGAAATGGCAACGATTAAACGGAAAAGGTTTAATATAAATTTAACACTATTAATCATTTAGATATCTTGATAAGAGACATTAACCTTTATGCTAAAACCTATAAAATAAAGCATAAAGTAGAAGAAGGAGAACTACATTCATGTGCAAAAATCTATTGTCTTCCAAGAACTGTTACTGGCTGATTCCATCTCAAATTTTTCAAAATTTGCAGGTGGGTCTCAGATTTTTTTAAAAAGTGAAAAAAGTTGTTGCAAATGATCAATATAAACACGACTAGGTGATAGTATTGAGAAAAAAATTTTTTTTGGGGAGTTATGAGCGATTTTGTCTGTGGGATAAAAATAGGCATTTTACAGAAAAGCAATGAAAATTTTTTTTCAAAATGCTGCCATTTTGTTAAAAATTAATATTTTTAATTGATTTTTCATGAGTTTTGTAGGATTTTCAATGCTCTTTAAAATTCCGTTTGAGAATTTGGAAAATTTTAAAAATTTACAAAATCGCGGCCATTTTTCGAAAAATTGAAAAACTTAAATTTCTCAAAAACATCATCTTCAATTTTTTCAAATTTTTTTTGCGAGTAGAGGGACACAAAACAAATGTTTTCCATAAGGTTTGATTGGCTCTAAAAGCCTGTGAGGGTCACAGGAAATTTTTTTCTAAAAAATCGGGAGGCGCTCATGACGTATGTATCGGCATATAGCAGTGTCGGTAAACAATTATTTTTAATATTTATTATTGTCTATTTAGATTTAAAAAAAGTGTTTTTTTTATATTATTTATAATTAATTGTCATAAACAATTTTTTTACGTTTTTTTTCTTATTATTAGTACTTTTTTGTATAAATTTAATCCTCTCGTATATTTTTTTTATAATTATAGCTGTAAAGTTTTAAGTAATTAAAGCTTTGAGTAATGTCCGATAGATGGATACAGCAATTGTAAAAAAAAAAAATATGAAATAAATTTTTTACTGTTTCGAGCATATAATATATAACAATTGTAAAAAAAAATCTGGCGTGTTCCGTAAAGTTTTGTAACTAGCTGACATTACTTTGCTATTCGTCTTACTAAACTGATTCATTCCGATCTTCAAATTTATTTAGGAGTTCAAGAAATATCTACTTATTTTGTGGAGTTTGAAATAATTATTTCAAAATCTTACAAACTCGAAAAATTTAAAATGTCTGAAAAAACAGGTAAAATATTTCCAAAAAGAGAAAAATGCCCTTATTATGGTGGTGTGCACAGGAAAGGCATTTATAGCTGTATAAAAACAAATACTTTTATTAAATTAGAGGAACTATCTGCCTTATAAAAACCTTTATTCCCGCATAAAATTATTAATCCTGATGATTGTGTCTGTAAAAATTGTTACTCTTGTTTTACATCATTGTTTTTAGTCTCTTCAAATATTGAAGTACCAAATGAAAATTTCATTAATGATCATTTGAACGAATTTGAGAATGAATTATTAGATTTAGATGAATTAAATATCAATGATGACTTGAACGAGGAAAAAGAACCTGATTTTCACCCGGATGAATCTTTATTACGTGAAGAAATAAACGATGAAATTTTTCGGTCAAAGGCTAATATTTCACCTCTTTTGAATCCTTCTCGTATGTCAACAAATTCAAGACAGGAGTATGCTTGCAGAAAAAGAAAACAAATTGTAGATTCCAATGCAGAATCAACTTGCGCAAAACTGGCTAAAATATATAATACAAGTTGCCCTAAGGACGACTGTGCTTGTCAAGAATGGATTTTCAACTTTCGATCAGCATTAAATAATTGTAAATATAACCCAGAAAAAATTCTTCTTCTAACATTGTTACCGGATTCTTACGATATAAATAATATTTCATCAATGATTCCAGAAGTATCGAAGTACATGGTTCAAGAGGCTAAAAAATTAAAGTCCCAAAAAGGTATTTATAGTTTCCGAGATCCTTATTTAGGACATCCTTTGAATGAACAAGACATCAAATTAGTACAAGAGTACTTTTTAAATCACGATTTAGATTGTTCAAGACAGAGCCCTAATAAAGATGATGTAATAACAGTTAATGAAAATGGTTTAAAAGTTAAAAAAGTTAAACGTTATCTGACTCGTAGCATTCGCGAAATTTATAAAGTTTTTCGAGGAAAAAATCCTAATATTAAAATGAGTGAAACCAAATTTTATACACTTCGACCCGAATGGGTCATGATTGATCCACTGAAAGAAGGTTGTCTCTGCGTTTACTGCACAAATTTCGAACTTTCTTTGATTGCATTGAAAAATTTGAAAAAAGATACCACGTTCAATGCAAAATTAGTAAAAGATGAACTTTTTTCCAAAATAATGTGCGATTCATCTAGTGATAAATGTATTTTTGATAAGTGTTAAAAATGCCCTGGCCCTGATGCAATTTCAGCAGAATTTCTGAATTTATCAAACGAAGAAGAAGTCCAATTTGCTTTGTGGAATAAAGGAGAGTTAGAAAAACGAACAACATCTTTAAATGGGTTTTTGATTGTGCTAAGAGAGTGGACGATTAGCAAAAAAACATTTCCGTATCAAAAAAGTTCAACAAGAAAAAATAAGAACAATTAAAGAAGAAATCAAAAGTGACCTCAAAAAAATCATCATCCATTGTGATTTTGCTAAAAATTGGAAAGTAATTTTGCAAAATGAAATTCAAAGTGCGTGGTGGAATTCCACTCAGCTATCAATTTTCACAGCTGTTTGTTATTACGGTGATGAAGTTAAAAGTTTCGCAGTCGTTAGTGATGATCAAGATCATGATACTGCACATACTTTAATGGCTCTCAAACGCATATCGAATTATTTAGATGATTCGAAAAAATTTAAATCGAATGAAGAAGAGATAATCATATCTGATGGAGCAACAGCTCATTTTAAAAATAGATTCCAATTTTATGAGCTTCGTAACTCGAAAAAAAACAAAAATTGGATTTTTTCTGCGACTGGTCACGGCAAAGGAGCTTGCGATGGGGTTGGTGATCTTGTCAAGCACTATGCTACACACCATAATCTTTAAAAATCTTAGTTAGAATCAATAACCAATGCTGTTACTTTTGCCACGACTGTTCAGAAATATACAAAAGCGATAACTTTGCTTACCATCCCAGCAGATAAATTAAAATCTTTTCGTGAAAAACAATTTGAAAAATTTGAGATGGAATCAGCCTACTATATCTATTGTCCGCAATAACGATTTGGATAAAAATAGATATAATCTACCTACCTGTAATGAAGTCACAATAGTATATGTTGGAGAAGACGATCTTCCTCCTATTGAACGTAATATTGTCATTTACTATAAGTATGATAGACCAATTAGTATTAGTAGACATATCCGCTTATTCATCCTAATGGTGGTTTTGGATGGATGCCAAATATGGAAAGTAAATTTGGAAAATCTAATATTTAAAATTTAAAATTTTATAATTATAGATTTAGTGTTAGAAATGAATTTAACCCATTCCTTAATTTGGGAAAATTATCTCAACAATTGATTGTTGATGCGTTTGAAAAAGTTGAAACTTCTAGATTCTATTTTATACAAAAGAACCAAAATGTACTAAGTGATTGTTACAAAGGTGTTATGGACTATTTACATAACAAAACAGAATTAGATTTTACAAAAATTGAAAAAATGGTAATGATACCATCTAACTTTACAGGAAGTCCACGATTTTTGGAACAAAATTACATTGACTCAATGACACTAGTAAATTATCATAGTAAACCTGAACTTTTTGTAACTATGACCTGTAACCCACATTGGAAAAAAATAACTGAAAACTTGGAAATTTATGAAAATGCAATAGATAGACCAGATATTATAACAAAAGTATTTTATTAAAAAGTAGAAGAATTCAAAAATTTAGTAATAAAAAAGGGAATATCAAGAAAATGTATTGCATATAGTTATGTAATTGAATTTCCAAAGCGAGAATTACCGCATACGTATATGTTAGTAACAACTTACACTTAGATAAAAATGATAAATTTGATATTCTCGAAAAAGTTGATAAAATAATAAGTGCAGAAATCCCAAAAAGAGATATTTATCCAAAATCATATATAGTCCAGTAGAATTAGCGAAAAAAGAGCTAAAATTTAATGTAATTAGTAACAGGTGCAGACCACCAAAAATAGCTTTGTTGGATGATTGAAAATGAAACTCTGGATTTACCCTAAAAATTTGAGCCGTCATGAATTTGTAAACAATGATTTAAGGTGCAAAATTCGTAAAAATCACTATTTTTTTGAGATAGCTCGAAATTGTTTGCGATTTAGTATATAAAAATTATACTATTTGTAGGTATTTCCAAGCCGATTAATTTGAGACGTCATTGATGAAAATCGGTTAATAACTTTTATAAATATTGATAAACAAAAATCGAAAATCGCGTAATTTTAAAATATTTGTCATTTGATAACAAAAGGATGTACATATTTGTAATTCAACAAAAATGTGCCTCTTATTATCCTTAAGAGGAGGTCGAGTATATCTGTCCTTTTCTAATCAAAGAATTGATTTTTTCACAAAAATTAATAATTGTAGCAAAAAATAAGAAGAAAGCCCCATCTCGTATAATAAAAAGCAAGATTCTCTTTTATGAGGAAAAATTATTTTTATCGCTTCGTTTTTAAGAAAACCTAGAAAAACTAAATTGTCCATCCTAACCTCTATTTTTCAAGTTTTTCAAGGTTTTTCTTCAAAACGAATCGATAAAAATAATTTTTCCTAATCAAAGAAAATCTTGCTTTTATTATACGAGATGGGGCTATCTCCTTATTTTTTGCTACAATTATTAGTTTTTGCAAAAAAATTAATTCTTTGATTAGAAAAGGACAGAGATATACGACCTGCTCTTAAGGGGACGCTGTATCTCTCTATCCTTTTCTAATTGAAAAATTTACATTTTTCAATTAGAAAAGGATAGAGAGATCCAGCGTCCTCTTAAGTAACTATAAAAATTTCATCAAAGAATATTAATTATTTTAGGAGATATTCTATTTGTTTATTAAAAAGAGGTCAAATGTACGTTAAAAAATGCACCCAAAAACGTCATGGTAGAGACTTTATGATAATCATATAATATTTAGATATTAACGTAAATTTTATGAATTTGATGTGAAATCGTGTCTATTTTATTATTTTTAACCTAAATATGGCAAAAAAAAAGTAAATTTTTAATATTTTTGCAACTAATAAAAATATTAATATAGGGATTTGATATTCTTATTACTGGAAATTTTACGCAAATTTAAGAAAAAAAAGAACGCTCTAGCTTAATTAGAAGCCGAGATAATTTTTTTTTTTTAAATTCGCCAATTGTTTATTTATAAAGATTAAGGACTGAAATTTTTATCACAGCTAGTATAATACTTGAAGTTTATGATTCCATTATATCAGAGATGAAATAAGCATTTTGCAATGTTAAAAATTAATATGAAAGTAATCAAGATTGCTACTAACAGTAAGAGTAATTTTTCCTACCTTGCAAGAAAATTGATCTGGCGAGTTATAATTCATTTTCCGATTAAAAATTCATTGTATCTTCGTCAATTACAGACCAATTTCGACGTTTTTTTTAAATCGGGGTAGCACCTGAAAATAATAACAACTGTTGTATTTGTTTTTAAATAATTATTTATTTAACAATAATTATTGCAAAAAAAAATTTTTTTTAACATTTTTATTTTAATATTAATTTTAGCAAAAAGCTTGAAGAATAATGTTTGTTCGTCTTAAAAAAATAAACAATATTTCATTTCAATGTTCAATGTATTCAACAGGTTTTATATTGATTTTATCATGAAACACTAAAATGAAATAATTTTTATTTTTTTAAAACAAACACACTTTATTTCTAAAGCTTTTTCTTAAAATTAATATTAAAAAGAATGTTTAAAAAAATTTTTTTTCGCAATAATTATTGTTGAATAAATAATTATTTAAAAACAAATACAACAGTTGTTATTATTTTCAGGTACTACCCCGATTTAAAAAAAAACGTCGAAATTGGTCTGTAATTGACGAAGATACAATGAATTTTTAATCGGAAAATGAATTGTAACTCGCCAGATCAATTTTCTTGCAAGGTAGGAAAAATTACTCTTACTGTTAGTAGCAATCTTGATTACTTTCATATTAATTTTTAACATTGCAAAATGCTTATTTCATCTCTGATATAATGGAATCATAAACTTCAAGTATTATACTAGCTGTGATAAAAATTTCAGTCCTTAATCTTTATAAATAAACAATTGGCGAATTTAAAAAACAAAAAATTATCTCGGCTTCTAATTAAGCTAGAGTGTTCTTTTTTTTTCTTAAATTTGCGTAAAATTTCCAGTAATAAGAATATCAAATCCCTGTATTGATATTTTTATGAATTGCAAAAATATTAAAAAAACCATTAAGAAAAAAATTTACTTTTTTTTGCCATATTTAGGTTGAAAATAATAAAATGGATACGATTTCACATCAAATTCATAAAATTTACGTTATTATCTAAATATTATATGATTATCATAAAGTCTCTACCGTGACGTTTTTGGGTGCATTTTTTAACGTACATTTGACCTCTTTTTAGTAAACAAATAGAATATCTCCTAAAATAATTAATATTTTTTGATGAAATTTTCATGGTAACTCAAGGATAATGAAAGGCACATTTCTGTTAAATTACAAACATGTACATCCTCTTTTTATCAAATAACAAATATTTTAAAATTACGCGATTTTCGATTTTTGTTTATCATTATTTATAAAAGTTATTAACTGATTTTCATCAATGACATCTTAAATTAAGAGGCGGCCGTATAGCTCTGTCCTTGTCTAATCTAAATTTTTGTTATTATTTATAAATTAAATATTGTTATACAAGAGTAAGGGTACAGCCCAATAGATTTCAATACGAGCAAACGATCCTATTCTATGAAAAAATATAACATTTTCATTATTTTTCGAGTGAGGTCTGAAACGGAATAACAGTTATCAAATTCCATTGTTTTTTCGTTTCAAAGCTCACTTGAAAACTAATGAAAATTTTATATTTTTTCATAGAATAGGTTCGTTTGCTCATCCTGAAATCTATTGGGCTATATCCTTACTTTTGTATAACAATATTTAATTTATTCATAATAACGAAAATTTAGATTAGACAAGGACAGAGCTATACGGCCTCCTCTTAATCGTCTTTGAAATACGTACAAATAGTATAATTTTCATATACTAAATCGCAAACGTTTTCGAGCTACCTCAAAAAAACAGTGATTTTTACGAATTTTGCACCTTAAATCAGTGTTTACAATTTCCTGACGGCTCAAATTTTTAGGGTAATTCCAGAGTTTTATTTCTAATCATCCAAAAAAGCCATTTTTGGTGGTCTGCACCTGTTACTAATTACATTATGCATTTCGACTAATTTAACTGGACTAATAGTATTATTAAACAATTTATGATACGCGGTCCCTGTAGTATGCAAAACATAAATTGTCAGTGTATGGATAAAAATACGAAACAATGTACTGAAAATTTTCCAAGAAAATTCAATAATACAACAACATGTAAGTCCAATGGATATCCACTATACGAACGTAAAAATGATAGCGACAAAATATTTCTCAATAATAAATTTACAGAAAGAATCGCAGATGATGGATTCGTTGTTCCTTATAATCCTTACTTATTATTAAAATTTAATGCACACATAAACGTAGAAGTTTGTTCCACTGTACACTGCATTCAATATTTATTCAAATACTGTTATAAAGGTCATGATTGTGCATACATTAAAATACATCAAATAAGTGTGGATTTTCAATCAGAAAATAAAGACACTTTTCAAAATGACAATCGTGAAAATGTTGAATATAAATATGATGAAATCCAACAATACAATAATACACGATATTTATGTCCACCTGAAGCAATGCACAGATTTTTAGCATATCCCTTACATTTTATTTCACATACTATAAAACGTCTAAGTTTTTATGAAGAAAATCAACAAAACGTATTTTTTAAAGAAGGAAAAGAAGAAATGATCATGGAAAAAATGTGGGAACAACATTAACAGCATATTTTGAATTTAATAGAGAATGTTTTGAAGCACAAAATTACTTGTATTCAGAAATACCAAATTTTTATACATTTTTGAAAAACTGAAAAAGTAGAATAAAAGAAAAAAAAGAAAAGCAATACTTAGTGGAATGTACTTAGTAAGTCCGAAATATAGAGAACGTTATTTCATTAGGTCATTACTATTACATGTTGAAGGAGCCACATCTTTTGGAGCTTTGTGTACTGTCGATGATGTGATGTACAATTCTTTTTATGAGTCAGCTAAGGCAAAACAATTAATTAATGAAGATGAAGAATGGGATAGAGGTTCGGAAGAAGCATCTTCAACAGAATTCCTTCATGCCCTTCGTGAATTATTTGCTTTCATTTGCATTCTTCATGATCCTATAAATGCACGAGATTCATATGAAAAATATAAAGATATGTTATACCATCCTAAATACGAAAAAAATATAGGTGAAAATCTTGCATTGAATGTTATAAAAAATAATTCACAAGTCAATGAATTTTCTTTAAACGATTTTAATTTACTTAACATAAGCACATTTATAGAAGTAGATAAGAATCAAACAATTTTAAATCATAATAACAATATTCTTACCCTGGTAGAAATTTTCAGCATCTTTTGGCCAAGCATAGGCCATTTTTTATCAATTTGACCAAAAAATGCTAAAAATCATGGCCAAATACCCTGCTATCTAGCGACCTTTCATGGTGAAAAGTTGACAAAATAATGGTGTATATATTTAATTTTATTATAATATTTTATTTGAAGGTTATGATCACGCTTTTCTGCTAACATTTGCTGTCGCTATATAGATACATAAACTAACAGCTATACTCCACGCAAAATGTTTGCAGCACTATACTATCTGCTCACGCGTGATAAATCAAATAACTTATTTATGAAACAATTAATAATATATATAGTTACATTAAAAGAAAATCGAACATTAGTTAAAATAAGATACATATATAATAAATATATGTAAATTTTAATAATTAAGTTCCAATTTTTTCAACTTTAAAATTAAATTATTCACCATTTTTTTGACAACTTTTTACCAGTGACTGGCTAAAAATTGACTAAGAAAGTTAGCCAATCGTTAATTTTTTCACCATTTGAGATGGTGAATTTTCTACCAGGGAATGAATTAGAAATGAAAATAAATTTCTTAATTGATAAACAAAGGCAAATATTCAACTCTACTATAAAAAGTTTAAACAACCAAAGTAAAGAAATATATATTTTTATAGATGGACCAGGTGGAAGTGGAAAAAGTTATTTACTTAACGTTTTAATGGTTTATTTTAAATATCATACTATACATTATTTATGTGCAGCTTGGATAGCAATAGCAGCGAATTCATTAGTCGATGGAAAAATCGTGCATACAACATTTAAACTAAGAGGCGTTAAGAGGTCGCTGGATTAAATTAATTAATTAATAATGAAATTAATTTTGATGCTTTGTTTTTAAAAAAAGTTTAACATACTTACAAAATTATAAGTGAGGCTAGAGAATTAAATTGTTCTCATTAGAAAAAATATTGTTTTTTACTGTACAAGTTGCGGACAACTATTGATTTCTAGTAATAACTATTAGTTTTTCCAAAAACCTACATTTTTCGATCAGAAAAGGATAGAGAGATACAACGACCTCTTAAATATAACAGATTGAAAAACTTGTAATGTTAAGCCTGATTCTGCAGAAAGCAAACAAAAGGAACACAAATAATTATTTGGAATAAAATATCCATGACTTTAAAATTTGCTTTTAAAGCAGTTGATCGTTTTTTTCAAGATTTATGCGATATGAACCAACCTTTCGGTGGCAAAACTGTAATTGCATGAGGAGATTTTAGGCAAACATTACCAATTGTACGACATAGAAGCCGTATGAATATTATTGAAAATTCAGTTAAATTCAGTTTATTATGGCAGAATTTTGAGCCTGAAATATAGAGCCAAAGTAAATATAAGAATCAAAAAAATATAAGATTCAAAGAAATATTGGGCCCAAAAAAATATAGAGCTCAAAAAAATATAAGAATCAAAAAAATAAAAAAATATAGAGTTCAAGTAAAATAAGAATTAAAAAACTATTGGGATCAAAAAAATAAAAGAATCAGACAAATATTAGGACCAAAAAATATAGAGGCCAAGAAAATATAATAATAATAAAAATATTGCGCCTAAAAAAATATAAGAATAAAAAAATATAAACCAAAAAAAAAAGTTAACAAACAATAAGGCCCAGAAAAATAAACGTTCCAAAAAAATTAGAGGCCTAAAGAAAATAGGACTCGAGAAAAAGTATGTCCAAAAAAATATAATGCTTAGAGAAATATAGGACCAAAAAGGATATGGAAGCCAAAAAATAAGAGGCTGAAAAAAATTAAGCCCAAAGAAAATAAGACTCAAATAAATTCAGAGCTTAGAAAATATAAGGCCCAGAAAAATATAGAGTTAAATAAAATATAGGACCCAAAAAAATTATAGAACCCATGAAAATATAAATTTAAAAAAAATATCAGGCTCAAAAAAATATAGAGCCAGAGAATATATAAGAATCGAAAAAATATTTGGCCCAAAAAAATTAAAACCCAAGACAATATAAGGCATAAAGAGAATAGCACGCAAACAAAAGTAGGGCCCAAAAAATATAATGCCCAGAAAAATAGAGCTAAATAAAATATAGTACCCAAAAAATTTATGAAACCTAAGAAAATATTAATTTTGAAAAAATATCGGGTCCAAAAAAATATTGGTCTTAAAAAAATATAGAGCCCAATAATATATAAGAATCAAAAAAATATTGGGCCCAAAAAATGTAGAACCCAAGAAAATATAAAGTTAAAAAAAAATATAGGGCCCAAAAAAATATAAGGCCCAAAAAATATAGGGTCCAAAAAAATATAAAGCCCAAAAAAATATAGAGACCAAAAAAATATTGGACCCAAAAAAATAGGGCATAAGAAAACATAAGTCCCAAAAAAATATTGGGCTGAAAAAAATATAAGACCCAAAAAAATATGACCCAAAAAGATGCTTATGACTAATGAGGACTAATTATATAAGGCCCGATAAAAAATTGCTAATCTTATTACCAAAAGATTAGACACATTTAACAAATGCGGAGAACCGGAGAACTGGAGGACCGGAGAACCGGAGAAACGGAAAAAAGTAGTTTCACTTTAATATAATATAGGATAGGAAGGATAGGATTTTTAGACAAAACAAGAATTTGCATGCAATAATATTACATTTATATTAAGACCTACACAAAATTGACATGGTAAGGTATGTGAAATAAACAAAACTATATTTTATTTTGAGTTGGTCATATCTGATATCTTTTTTTAAATATATTCTTTTATTAAATCAAGATAATACAATAACTTCAATGTTTCAATATCTTATTTTGAATCCCACTATCGAAATTTGACATAAAACTTGTAAAAGTAACAGAGAAATGGACATTTATTTTCATTCCTTTAAATGATTTACTTCACAGGAAATTTATACTTTAAACAAACAAAAAAAATTACGTCTTATATAAGACTTTACTTTAAATGAAATCAACGAAAATTATAGGGATAATTGCGGGAAATCGGACCCCCGGAGAAAAGTGGACTGCCATAACTTTATATAAGTACATATTTATTTCAATACTAAGATTTTAATATTGTTATATCAAATTACTTTCTTTGTTAGAGTTTATTTATAGTTATTGCAATCTTCTAATATTTACTTGTATTCATATCCAGTGGCGCCAGTCCGATTTGCCCCAGGGGTTCGATTTACTCCGGTTTCCCCGACTAATTAGATAAATAATTAAATTGTTAATAAATTTCAAGAAACTTTAACAATTTGCAACCAATCTCGATTTTTGTGCTCTCTCGTAATTCTTTTTAGACTGATTTAACCTTTTTTTATTTTTTATCAAGTGGCATTCTCTAAGGATAACCTGAAACATACAAAATAGCCTTAACCCCTAGTGTACGGTAACCCGTGCATCATCAGGCACACGAATGTACGTGATGTCCACAGGAAATGGGCAGCTTTTCAGCATCCTTTTACACCTATCACCATCAGGCTTTAGTGCAATGCGCAGTGATTCTATTAACAAATAGAAGGACCA
This sequence comes from Anastatus disparis, assembly GCA_017163975.1. Taxonomy (NCBI): domain Eukaryota; kingdom Metazoa; phylum Arthropoda; class Insecta; order Hymenoptera; family Eupelmidae; genus Anastatus; species Anastatus disparis. The sequence continues at coordinate 706,051 of JAFFSR010000015.1, read as the reverse complement.
CTCGGGGCTTTTCGACACAAAAGCCCAGTCTTCCACCTATTTATTGATAAAAAAAATATTTGTTATTGGTTATAATATTAATGAGTAGGGTTAATCCACTGACTCTACTTCAACTGTGTAACAATCATTATTATTTTTAATCCTTTAAAAAGTTAAGACTTATACACAGGACTTTATCATGAAAAAAAAACACAATTAATGATCAAGAATCACTCACAAATAAATTTTTTTCTTCCTTCATTTTTTCTTCCTGATTCCTTTATAGGAAATATTAATAAAATAAATGATAAACACAAACAACGGCTTAAGACTCCTTTCTCATTTAAGTTCCGTGTTAAATACTGCACACGTGTCTCATCCATATGAATACGGCATGAGATATTCTGTGTCTTATTAATATAGAAAAATACCCTAAAGAGGCGCTCGTAGAGCTCTGTCCTTGTCTAATCTAAATTTTCGTTATTATTAATAAATTAAATATTGTTATAAAAAAATTATCATGTTCAATTGTTTTTCCGTTTCAGACCTCAAACTAGAAAACTAATGAAAATTTATATTTTTTCATAGAATAGGTTTGTTTGCTCGTCCTGAAATCTATTGGGCTATGCCCTTACTTTTGTATAGCATTATTAAATTTATTAATAATAACAAAAATTTAGATTAGACAAGGACAGAACTATACGGCCTCCTCTTAAAATACAATTTTATTGGCGAAATGTATTATTATCCCAAAAAATCTAATTTTAATTGACCTTATGTTTTCTCTATAAAATTAATCATTTGATTAAGTTAATTCCTATTTTAAAATATTTGCTATTCATTAGATGCTTCGGGACCTCCGTTTATGCTCGAGATTCTAACTTATTATTTCCTGTATATTTTTAGCAATATTTATAATATCTACTAATTGATTGGTTCATTAAAAATTACTTAATAATAAATAGCAATATTTAAAATCAATTATTAATTCAGTTATCTCTTTATTAATCGAGTTAAATAATCGAATAATTCTCATAGTAAAGTCATGAATAAGTTTAACATGGTACCGACGTCTTCAAGTCGCGTTTCTTCGCCTCTCTCTCATACCAATAATGAAAGACAAGAACCGCCGCGCATCTCCCTCGTTCTGCGGCGAACGGGATTTTAACACGTGAATCAGCCTGTGGCGGACTTCCCATTTAAATTTAGATTAAGATTTATTCTTCAGAAACTTTTTATATTATAAATTTTTCTTTCATAAAAAATTATAATAAGTACTTCTAATGTGTTTATCGATTAAACTGAATTTTTTCTATCGTTATTTTTTCATATTAACAATAAATTTAAACCGATCTACCTTACTGATCGCATTTTTCATATTTAATTAAAGAAAATTTTGATTTTATTTTAAATATATGAGTATATCGGCGAACCTGTTGCAATGTCTAACGATGTTCTTAATCTGGTCCTTTCCATTTAAGGCAATTTCGGATTTTAGGTTAAGTTTTATTTTTGAGTTTACAAATTACTCTTTTAATATGTAAAATTTTTCAGATTTTTAAAATTTTCCACCATTCTACGGATTATATTAAATAATAGAAAATTAAAAAATCCAAAAAATTTTAGAAACTGAAAGAGTAATTTGTAAACTACAAAATGAAATCCAACCGAACTTCCGTAGTTGCCTTAAGATCCAATATTTAAAGATATAGAATATCGTAAAGAGTGGATTGAATCCCTGCATGCAAAGTGGACTGATGAGCCTTGCGAATCATCAGATCGGTGACCAGATACTTACTAGGCAGCAGCACTGGATGCTTTTGGTCATAAGGAAGATCTAAATTCCGTAAGCGTCCATCTACTTTAATAATTACTGATTCATCGATAAAAGGATGTAATTTATCAAACGGGGTACCTCTATGATAATAAGTTGAGGCATTTTCGGAAACTTTTAACAGTCGAGTGCGTTCTGCTACAAACCTTTCCCCTTGTATTATCAAGATGTTACGTTGTTCTGCTTCCAAGAGTTCTGAAAAAGACAAAGGAGTTGTCGACTTCAGGTGATTGCGACCTTGCGTCCTCACGTTCTGGACCTGATGTTGTACAGCTTTCCTTTGACCTCGACCTTCTCCAACGCAGCATGATAGCAACAATCCGTATAAAGCGTTCGAAACCAGAGAATTGAGAATAAATCTCACTACAGGTGGATACTGAAACCAAGCAAATTTCTTTTTTTAATCCAGGCAAATTGATCATCAACAATCCAACTGGTTTTGGCCACCTATCCTTGGGAAGAGTCAGCCACGTTAGCCCGGAAGTCCAGTGTGAATAACTAATAAATTTGAATGATAATGTCCTCTGAACAGTCAATCAGCTGGGTTGTCTTCCGTGCAAATATGTCTCCAACTCACCTGATTATCTAATGTTTGGATGTCGCCTACTCTATTGGATTCAAACGTTCTTAAAAGATACCTTCTTAAATGAAGCCTTTTTTAACCATAAGAGCACTATTGTGGAGTCGGACCACAACATTAGTCGATGGATTTGAAATTAAAATTTAGCATTAGATTCAGTATATAATTTGTTCAAAACAAATGCTGCACGGAGTTCTAACCTTGGAATTGTGAATCCTGCAATGGTGCGACCCTAGATTTAGATCTAACCAGAATAAAAAAAACTTGAGAATTTCAGATAAAAGTTTTCTCTTCGTTGAAGTGGTTTGAGATTCCATGGGACCCACAGTGTAAGTCAAAATATCACCCTAAGAGTCCCACCCAATCCCTAGTGTTTTTCTAACAAGATCATGTGTTACTGCACAATTCAGATCAAGAATTTCCCTATCTATTCTAACATGGATCTATGGTTAGATGTCCATTTTGTAATAATAAAACCGCCATGACCTCACAGCTCGATTATTTCGTTGCAAATGCTTAGTATTTCTTCGAGTAAACTTGCTCCGAAGATGAAATCATTGACGTAGAAGCCCCTCAACAGAAGCTTACTATCACGAGGGAAATCCTTTGCTTGATCATAAGCGAGCTATTGAGTACGAATGGTGAGAAAAAGAGTAGCTGTGGTATCGAATGTGACCGTATTCAACTAAAAGGTTCAAATGGCAAAAAGGTTCAAAAATTCATGACCACTGATCCCTCTTCGTTGGCACATAAGAAACGCGCGAGGAAAGAAAGGCCAGCGGCTGTAAAGTGCTACCACCCCTGTTGAAAAAATTCATATGAATTTTCATATGAATTTCTAATATGAATTTTTCATACGAATTTTTACATGAATTTTATATGAATTTTTCATATGAATTTTTTATATATTTAATATGCATTTGTGTTTCATTTTTATCTATTAAAAAATTCATATAAAAATTTATATAAAAATTTATATGAAAAATTCATATAAAAAATTTAAATGAATAATAATCATGGTGATCATCTAACTATTTTTGTACAGAAAAAGTATGAAAAAACTTTAAAATCCAATCTGCAATTTTTTGTATGAATTTTTATATAAATTTTTCATGTAAATTTTTTATATAAATTTTTTAATATATAAAAAAGAAACAAAAATACATATTGAATATATAAAAAAATTATATTAGAAATTCATATAAAAATTTATATGAATTTTTTCAACAGGGATCCCACAATATACGTGTTACAACGGAACATCCCCCTCTGGTAATTATATTTTCATTTTAAGTTTATGAGTGAACGATACGTTTAATCGAGTTTTTTCGTTACAATCAAAAAAATTCGTAACATTAAACTTAAATGCAGACAAATAATAAAATCCACCAAAAAACTATACATAAAAAGTTACATACAAACTTTCAGTGTGTAGTATTTAGAGGTTAGGTTTATCAAACTTGATCTAAATTCCATTTCTAATTTACACAAAAATAACAAGTCCAATTGATTTTTCATTTCAAGAAAAATAATTGTACTAACATAGCCTTAGTTTAAATCATTATATTTTTTAAATTATGAATTTAAAAAGATATTTACAAAATAATAGCATGAAACAATTCCAGCTGCTCCGACATCGCGTTAAACACAAAAACAAAATGATCTATTATTTTGATCCAATTTTTAAAAAGGAACAAAGTTCAATTTAGTATCATCCCTTTATGAAAAAAATATATTAAAAGCAGGCTAAACCATCTGTCCTTGTCCAATAGTGTTTTTCATCATTTATATAAACACCATTGGTTGTAACACTAAAAAAATGACAGCCCCCGCTAGATACAAGTATAATAGATAAATTTTATAATAAGAACAAAATAATATTATCACGTGGTTTTTGAATAATATAAGACCTACTAGGAATCTAAAATATAACCTATCTTTTTTGGTAGGTCTCATATTATTCAAAAACCACGTTATAAAATTAATTTGTTTTTATTATGAAATTCAACTATTATACTAGTATCTAACCAAGGCTACCATTTTTCTTTCTCATAGAGGAAGCATTGTATCGGTAGAAAAAATTTTTTCCTATTTTTTCATTCATTTGTACATATTTGAACTCGCGGAGTCGAAAAAAGTGGTTTCCAGAAAATGTTGTGTGTGTGTGTGTGTGTGTGTGTGTGTGTGTGTGTGTGTGTGTGTGTGTGTGTGTGTGTGTGTGTGTGTGTGTGTGTGTGTGTGTGTGTGTGATGTCAGTTAGTAAATTGTATCTCGAAAACTACTTGATAGATTTGCTTCTAATTTTGCATGAAATTTATTTTTTTGTCTAACTTACTGTGAAGCTATTGATGATTGGTTCTTCTAGTGTAGTTTTAATTTTAGAGTCGTTTATAGAAAAAAAAAATAATTTCGATTTTTCATTTTTCTAGTTTTTTTCGTTTACTACTCGATTAATTTGCTTCAAAATTTGCATGGAAATTATTTGCGATTGCCCAAATAAAACGAATTCCTAAAAACTGATTTTCTTAGCTAATTTTAGAGCATTTTGAAAATTTTTGAAAAATATGTATGTTTATTAAGCCAATAAAATCTTAAAAACTACTCGATGAATTTACTTCAAATTTTTCATACAATTAAATTTTTCGATCAACTGGTGTGAAAGCTATTGAGGATTGGTTTTTTCAGTGTAGTTTTAATTTTATAGCCATTGTAGTAACTTAAAAAAAATTTCGATTATTCATTTTTTTTGTATTTTACGTAAACTACTTGAAGAATTTGCTTGAAAATTTGTATGGAACTTATTTTTGACTGCCAAAAGAAGAAAAACTTTAGGAAACTGATTTCATTAGCGCTATTTTAATTTTAAAGCATTTCTAAAATTTTTTAAAAAATTTTAATTTTTAATTTTCTATTTTACGAAAACCATTTGATAGATTTGCTCCAAAATTTATATGCAAGTTATTCGCTACTGTCTGAAAAAAACAAGCTTTGGAAAACTCATTTTCTTAGAGCAGTTTTAATTTTAGAGCATTTTGAAAATTTTCAAAAAAATTCTTATTTTTCATTTATTTTCTATTTTTTGTAAACCATAATATAAATTTTCTCCAAAATTATTTTACAATCAATTTGCTATTGTCTGGAAAAAATAAGCTTTTAAAAACTAATTTTCTTACAGTGATTACAATTTTAGAAAATTTTAAAGATTTAAAAAAAATTTCAATTCCTTTATCTTATTTTTTTAATTTTACGTTTTCTTACAGTGATTACAATTTTAGAAAATTTTAAAGATTTAAAAAAAAATTTCAATTCCTTTATCTTATTTTTTTAATTTTACGTAGAGTACTCTATAGATTTGTTTTAAAATTTGCAGGGAAATCATTTACAACTGTTAAAAGAAGGGAAATTTTCAAAAATTGATTTTCATAGGGTAGTTTTAATTTTAGAGCATTTTTTAAATTTGGAAAAAGAAATTTTGAAAAGAAAATGCTATTTATTTAGCCAATTAGATCTCGAAAATTACTCGATGGATTTGCTTCAAATTTCGCATACTATCTATGTTTTTGTATAAGTAGATGGGAAGCTATTGAAAATTGGTATTCATAGAGTAGCTTTTTTATCGAGCCATTTAAAGAATTTTAAAAAAATTTTCAATTTTTTATTTATTTTGTATTTTACGTAAATTACTTGATGAATTTGCTTTGAAATTTGCATGGGAATTATTTGCAACTGCCAAAAGAAGTATGACTTTTAAAAACCGATTTCCTCAGCGTAGTTTTAATTATAAAAAATTTGAAAAATTTTTTTTTTAATTTTCATTTTTCATTTTTTTTTTATTTTACGTGAACTACTTGATAGATTTGCTCTAAAATTTGTATACAAGTTATGTGCTGCTGTCTTTATAAAAAGAGCTTTTAAAAAATAATCGGTTAAACCGATCGGATCGTTTGACCTCTCGTTTTGTTGATGACTCGATTCCCTACAACTTTCCTATCAATACCATGATAATTCGTCAAATTGTTTTCGTTTTATTAGCAAAAAACAAAAAAAGCGCGTATTTTTGCACTAATTTGTTAATAACTAATTAATAAATCATAGTTGCTAGTCCAAAACATATAAGTAAACATCTACGGACTATCTTTTGAGTGATCGCATTGGTCGTTTCCAGTTACTAATTTTGGCAGAACAAAACCTTATTTTGACTGGCCTTTACGTTAATGGAAAAAAATGGAAAATGAAAATTTTTTTTAAAAATTTACAAAATTTTCTAAAACTAAAACTACGCTGAGGAAATTGGTTTTCAAAAGTCATCCATCTTTTGGCAGTTGCAAATAATTCCCATGCGAATTTCAAAGCGAATTCATCAAGTAATTTACGTAAAATACCAAAAAAATCGAAAATTATTTTAAAATTCTTAAAATGGCTTTATAAAAAAAACTACTCTATGAAAACCAATTTTCAATAGCTTTCCGCCTACTTAGACAAGATAATAGATAGTATGCAAAATTTGAAGCAACTCCATCGATAAATTTTCTAGATCTAATTTTCTAAATAAATAACATTTACTTTTCAAAATTTCTTTTTCAAAATTTTCAAAATTTTGGTGTTACTGTTAGTGAAATTATTTAGCAATTGAATATATTCCATAATGTTCTAAATGAAAATCATTTATGTAAATAATTTATGTTACATTATTAATGTTAATTTAACCTGAAAAATAATTTTAACATGGAAATAAATAATGTAAACTTAACCTAAAAATATTATTTTGATGGGTTGCGACTTTTTATAATAACTAAAATAACGTTTCTAATAAATATAAAAAATCGTAAAATTATGCTTTTAAATATAGATTATTTTTTGGAGCAAATCTATTGAATCGTTTTCGTAAAATAGAAAAAAAATGAAAAATACAAATTTTTTTAAAAATTTTCAAAATGCTCTTAAATTAAAAGTGCGTTAAGAAAATCAGTTTTCAACAGTTTTTTTTTTCTTTTAGCAGTCAAAAATAAATTCCATACAAATTTTCAAGCAAATTCTTTGAGTAGTTTACATAAAATACAAAAAAAAATGAAAAATTAATATTATTTAAAATTCTTAAGATGGCTCTAAAAAAACTACGCTAAGAAAATCAATTTTCAATAGCTTCATCCTCAGTCAGACAAACAAATAAATTGTATGCATAACTGGAAGCAAATCCATCGAGTAGTTCACGAGATCTAATTTGCTAACTAAATACAAAGAATTTTTTTTTAATTTCAAAATGCTCTATAATTAAAACTAAGCTAAGAAAATTGGTTTTCAAAAGTTTTCTTTTTTTGGCAATCGCAAATAATTTCGATGCAAATTTTAGAGCGAATTCATCGAGTAGTTTGCGTAAAATTAAAAAAAAAATGAAAAATCAAAATTTTTTTTTAATTTTTAAAATGGCTTTGAAATCAAAACAACGCTAAAAAAACCAATTTTAAATATTTTCCGCACGACTTAGACAAAAAATAAATTGTATGCTAAATTTGAAGCATATCTATCGAGTAGTTTTCGAGATCCAATTGGGTAAATGATACACACACTCACACATATACATACAGACATTTTCTAAAAACCAATTTTTTTCAACTCCCTGAGCATAAATATGCACAAATTAGTGAAGAAAAAGAAAAATAATTTTTTTATCGATACAATGCTTTCTCTATGAAAAAGCAAAAAGGAAGAATAATTTCTCCTAGTTTTTCACACAAATGAAATTTTTTACTTCATTTTACTGATAAATTAAAAGTTTCGAATTTTTGTATTTAAAGTAGAAGTATAATTTTTATCGGGCGGTTTCATACTTTTTTTCAATTATTTCCTAACGAATCAAGAATAAATGTTTTCATAACAAAATGTATTTTGGAAATTCAATTTGCTTATAAGTAGTAAAAAAATGGTCTGTAAATCTTGATTCCAAAAATCTGACACCTTTTTAATTTTATAAGACTATCCATGTGAATAGACCATCGAAAAAAAATTACGCTATCTCTCTTACATCATTAAAACAATTGATTTTATTATTATAAAATGATGAATTATTTTTAATTAGAATGATGAGAGAAACTATGGATTTACCTTTTATTGTACCAACATAATATTAAATAAATATTATAAATATAATAAAATCGAATAAATATTATTTACATCTAATGTAGTGCGATTAGAGATGGTTTTGTTGATTCCTGTTGTGCCTTCATTTACATCACATTCGGGACCATCATTTTCACCCCTTTTTCCTGAAGGATTCACCATGGCTACAATGATAATGGATAAATTAGTGCGTATTACATAAGAAAACATGCAGGCAAGAAACATTAATGATCCAAGCACTGCACGACGTGGTATAAGCTCTGAAAATATAAAAAAAATATACTATTAGTTTATTATGAATTGTAAAATCCTTATACATAGTTGTAGAAATTTTCGAAATGTTAATGGAAATAAAAAAGATATATTTTTGTATTTAAGAGGGACACCAAGAAATATTTAAAAAAATTACAAAATTGGAATTCTAGATCATTTGATTAAAAAGTCTAACAAGGTAGTCTAGGCACCCAGTGGGACACCGTTACCTTGTCAATTCTGATGAGTCCACCAAAACTTTTTTTCTATATTTTTTGCCGCTAATTATGAATATTAACGGAGGATCTCGATTCAGGTAGTCGAAAATTTGTTATAAGCAATTTAAGAGGAGGCCGTATAGCTCTGTCCTTGTCTAATCTAAATTTTCGTTATTATTAATAAATTAAATATTGTTATACAAAAGTAAGGGTATAGCCCAATAGATTTCAAGACGAGCAAACGATCCTATTCTATAAAAAAATATAAAATTTTCATTAGTTTTCGAGTGAGGTCTGAAACGGAAAAGCAATGGAATTTGATAACTGTTATTCCGTTTCAGACCTCACTCGAAAACTAATGAAAATTTTATATTTTTTCATAGAATAGGATCGTTTGCTCGTCTTGAAATCTATTGGGCTATGCCCTTACTTTCGTATAAAAATATCTAATTTATTAATAATAACGAAAATTTAGATTAGACAAGGACAGAGCTATACGGCCTCCTCTTAATTGTTTAAACTGTTATAACAGAAAAATTAAGAGCGATAAAGAAGTCTTTTCAAATACTTTTAATTCCTTATGGAAAAACAAAAAATTTTATTTTTCAAAACGAAAAACCTGTCAATTAGAACCAGAAATATTGCTATTTATTACTATTTGTTCAAAATAGTCGAAAATCATTGTGCCGCTAGCACTTGACGGATCATAACTAGGCTTCTAATAAAAAAAAAGCTCTACGATCTCTCATTCTATAGATTTGATTATAAGCCTAAAAAAACTCAATTACAGATAATTATTTCAATTTATTACAAGTTTGTGTTAGTTCAAAATTGAAATTTCAGTCGAAAAATTGCAGAAGTATTTTTTATAAGCATTTTAAACTTGTTTATGATTGAAATTGTTTAACCCCGAGACATTTTAATACAAATCAAGACAAACATTTTGAGCTAAACTAGATGTTTCTAAATTCATTTCTTATCAAAATATAGAGCTTCTACTTGTATGCATCTGAGCGTGTGGTCAGCTCGCATGAAGGCGATCCAGTGAATCGCTTGCACTTGACGGATCATAACTAGGCTTCTAATAAAAAAATAAGCTCTACGATCTCTCATTTTATAGATTTGATTATGAACCTAAAAAAACTCAATCACAGATAATTATTTTAATTTATTACAAGTTTGTGTTAGTTCAAAATTGAAATTTCAGTCAAAAAATTGCAGAAGTATTTTTTTATAAGCATTTTAAACTTGTTTATGATTGAAATTGTTTAACCCCGAGACATTTTAATACAAATCAAGACAAACATTTTGAGCTAAACTAGATGTTTCTAAATTCATTTCTTTTCAAAATATAGAGGTTCTACTTGTATGCATCTGAGCGTGTGGTCAGCTCGCATGAAGGCGATCCAGTGAATCGCTTCTTTTGCGCTACATTGAACTAGACATTTTACAATATTTTAAAGGAGGATGTCCACGAACAGTTGACGACTAAGTTTACGCGGGGAAACGTAAAAAAACTGCCATTAATGCTTACATTTAGTAAAAATATGAAAATTAAAAAAATAAATAATTTGGGGAAATGAAAAGAAATGTGAGAAAACAAACGATGAAAATGACAAAAATAAGTGAAAAAATCAAGATTTTGTCAGACATTTTGCACAAATAATGGAATAATTAAATATTTTCTCATTTTTCTTACTTCGATATTAACTAATACAGTTTAAATTTTGTAGAATTTCACAAATTTGCTAATAATTAAAAGATTAAAGTTGTTTTATATTAGAAGTTTGCAAATCACCTCATGCACAGTTGAAATTCACCGAGAAAAATAAGATACTCAAATTTTGTGTAATATTTTATTTTACATATTAAATTTGTTTTTAAAATAATTTTACACAAATTCTGTGTATTAATTATGTTAAAGAAATACACACTGTACTTAACACAGTTTTTACACAAAATATGTGTACTATGAAGGATTAATAATTCTGTAAATATCATGAATTGAGAATATTTCTATGAATAGAAAAATTAGAAATTTCGAATCTACTTATTTTTTGTCTTCAGGCCACAAAACGGTTATTTTTTTATCTGTATGGAGAGAATAAGGTACTAAATTTATAACCAGACTATTAAAGAGATAGCGCTGTACATACAGATCGCAAAACGATCTTTTTGCGTCTTAACGAACAACAAAATTATTCACCAAAGATGGGAAATGGATCATTCTCGGCGAGTGCAAGCCTTAGATCTGAGCGTTAGCAAGGGAAGTTTGTATATTGAATAAATTGTTAAAATTTTTATAAACTATCATATCAAACTATTTATTAAATGGAATAATAAAAATTAATAGGAAAATAACAAATTTGAATAAAAATTGATATTTTCCTTACCACAGCACCATCAAACCCAAAGAATGATAAGCTTGGGGAACTGGGCGAGTAATTATAAATTTCATAAAAAATAATTATTAGAATAAATGCGGAATCGTTTGCAGATTTTGCAATATGCATTAAAATAATTGTGGAAACAATGGTTTTCGAGAAAATTAAAATAATGTATTTTAGGATCCTAAAAAAAGAAAATACGGCTACTGCTTACAAATCGTGCGTAAACATAATAAAAATCATTGGAATCGATTGCAATTTAATTGCGGATTCCATAGATGTTTTCATAATTAGCATAACCCGTGTAATTATAGAGGAGGATAATTTTTCTAATATTCATTTACTATTACCCCCACCAGCCGCACCGTATAAATCAAATAATCATGAATTTTAATAAAAATAATATTTAAACAATTGTGGAATCGTTTGCAGATTTTGCAATATGCATTAAATTAATTGTGGAAACAATGGTTTTCGAGAAAATTGAAATAATGTATTTTAGGATCCTAAAAAAAGAAAATGCGGCTACTGCTTACAAATCGTGCATAAATATAATAAAAATCATTGGAATCGATTGCAATTTAATTGCGGATTCCATAGATATTTTCATAATTAGCGTAACTCTTGTAATTATAGAGAAGATCATTTTTTTAATATTCATTTACTATTACCCCCACCAGCCGCACCGTATAAATCAAATAATTCTGAATTTTAATAAAAATAATATTTAAACAATTGCGGAATCGCTTGCAGATTTTCCAATATGCATTAAAATAATTGTGGGAATAATTAATTTTGAGAAAAATTGAATAATATATCTTAGGATCCTAAAAAAAAGAAAATATGGCTACTGCTTACAAATCATGGATAAAAATAATAAAAATCATTGGAATCGATTGCAATTTAATTGCGGATTCCATAGATGTTTTCATAATTAGCGTAACCCTTGTAATTATAAAGAAAATAATTTTTTTATCATTTATTTACTATTATTATTTATTTTTAAAATGTTCTTTTAAAAACAGTTAGCTAAAGTTTAAATAATTCTAACATGAATTCATTTAAATAATTATGAAAATATCTATGGAATCCGCAATTAAATTGCAATCGATTCCAATGATTTTTATTATATTTATGCACGATTTGTAAGCAGTAGCCGTATTTTCTTTTTTTTAGGATCCTAAAATACATTATTTTAATTTTCTCGAAAACCATTGTTTCCACAATTAATTTAATGCATATTGCAAAATCTGCAAACGATTCCACAATTGTTTAAATATTATTTTTATTAAAATTCATGATTATTTGATTTATACGGTGCGGCTGGTGGGGGTAATAGTAAATGAATATTAAAAAAATGATCTTCTCTATAATTACAAGAGTTACGCTAATTATGAAAATATCTATGGAATCCGCAATTAAATTGCAATCGATTCCAATGATTTTTATTATATTTATGCACGATTTGTAAGCAGTAGCCGTATTTTCTTTTTTTTAGGATCCTAAAATACATTATTTCAATTTTCTCGAAAACCATTGTTTCCACAATTAATTTAATGCATATTGCAAAATCTGCAAACGATTCCACAATTGTTTAAATATTATTTTTATTAAAATTCATGATTATTTGATTTATACGGTGCGGCTGGTGGGGGTAATAGTAAATGAATATTAGAAAAAATTATCTTCTCTATAATTACACGGGTTACGCTAATTATGAAAACATCTATGGAATCCGCAATTAAATTGCAATTGATTCCAATGATTTTTATTATGTTTACGCACGATTTGTAAGCAGTAGCCGTATTTTCTTTTTTTAGGATCCTAAAATACATTATTTTAATTTTCTCGAAAACCATTGTTTCCACAATTATTTTAATGCATATTGCAAAATCTGCAAACGATTCCGCATTTATTTTAATAATTATTTTTTATGAAATTTATAATTACTCGCCCAGTTCCCCAAGCTAGAATGATATGGTATTCTGACTGACTCTCAATATTGCCATAAACAATGCTGAATCACGCATTGAGAGCCCTGTCGTGCTCGTAAGTTTGGTATCAAAGAGGTCGTCTTACAGAACACATGCGTAATCATAAATAGGAATAATAAGAGATTGGACCAAATCTCACCTAAATGTTTTAAGGAATTATCTTCTGTAGAACTTCTAAGAGTTAAGCATGCCATAGACTCTACGTCCAATTGACAACACTTGTTTATCATAGTTTAGAATCTGGTTTAACTAGATGCCAAGACTTATCACAATCCGAGAGAAAGGAACTTGCTTATTGGTAACCAGAAAATCTACGCATGCCGAAAGGCGTACGTGAGAAATATATGCTCACTGCTTACGAAACTTGTATGAATCTTGAGTGTATTGAGTTTAAGGCCATTTCTGCACTCCTAAAAAAAATCATTCTATCTAAAATTTTTTAAATTTTTCATTTATTTGCATGAATGGAAAGATAAACATGATGTTCAAATATTGCCGTATGTAAAATGGCTCAACATATTTTTGAACTTGGTAAAAAACGCTAAGATAGTTTGTCCTATCTACAAAAAACACCTTTTCGTAGCTGAAATTCGAAAAGTACCATTTACGAAATCTTAATTTTCTCGATCCCAAAATTTTGTCAGATAGGACGTTCTTTCCTTGGATGGCAGATATACTGTAAATCAGTGAACTAAAGCATTTATATCACTATTCATAATATCAATTTCTTGTGTAAAATCACTTAAATAGGAGGACTTATATATTTGTAAATCATCAGTAAACAGCATGAATTTTGTATACTTGTGGATATTGCGAAGATTTTTATGAAAATTGAGAATACAATAGAACCCAAAACACTTCCCTATAGGACTCTAGTGCCAAGTTTTACCCAATCATTTATTTTATCGCAATCGGCATCCTCAATTATTTGTGTTCTCTGTTATATAAAATGCAAACCAAAGAATTACCTCATTAGAGCTGTTTAATGTCGTCTTAACTTTTTTAGTAATTATTCATGGGGCACGGTATCCAAAACTTTCAAGTCAAACAAAAAGTAAAACAACACTATTGTCATTTACTTCTTGTCCATAGCCACCCGAGCATCTTTGAGAATATTGGGGAGTGGCATCTAGGTGATATAACCAGCATGAAAGCCTGCTTTACAGTTATTTAGAAAGTTATTAGCGTTCAAAAAACACAAAAGTAGTTCATGAGTAACGCGTTTCAGAATCTTTGAAGGCTCACAGAGCCTCGCAATCGGTCAAGTTTGACTTGGACTCTCAACGGTTTTCGATTTGGCTAGAGAAAGCAGGTGCGCTCTCTTCTAGTCAGAAAGTAATGTGGAGCATCTAAATGAAGCATTGACTATAGTTGCCAAATACTCAACTAAAGAGATAGAGGCCAGTTTCATCATAGACACTAGGATCTCGAATCAGCAGCAAAAATGAGGCCCCGAATCCTCTCAGAATCAACCTTATGAAAGTTAAACACCGGCAGAAAATCAGAATGTGGTATTCTGAGGATACTTTTGGCATTATCACAAATAAGAGTAGGCCCGTTTTTAGCGGTCGACGTATAGTGATTTAGAAGAACTGCCACGGAGAAATACTGCAATGCGGATGGCAGAGCCTTGTTGGCCAGTCCCAATTCATAAAGAGCTAACGATTTGGATTTCTGATCACATGATTGATAAAGCGACTTCACAATATGTTCTATGTTTGTAGAGTCAAAAATCTATACTGCTGGATGTTTTTTATCCAACCGTTCTTGCTGTCTTCCTATCTGCAAGGTTTCTCGCCTTCATAAGAAAGTCACCTGAAACTTATGGCTTACTGCGAGGATGAATGAAAGTAAATCTAAGAGGAGCATGGTTGCTAAAGGCAACTATAAAGATCTTGGTACAGGTATTGGCCAATGCATTGAGGCAAAAGCTAAAAGTTCGGTTTCAGATATTGAGAAAACTGAGTATTAACCACTTTTTCGAAAACCATAGAAACTTTGCAAAGCTTGACTATAGGACGAGTCGAAGATTTGTCTCTGCTAGAGTATTTGGCGAAAGACAGCAAAAATGCCTTCTTCCAAGTTGATAAAAAATGACTGAATAACAACATGTCATGTACTATCTAGATTAGACTATTAATTAATAAGACATCAGCTACTTCTAGTAAATCAGATGAAATGTGATCCACAATTATTATTTATTTAGGTAGGATGATAAGCTTATGATTAATGATTATAAACAGATTTAATTAATAGATAACATTTTTATCATTAAATAAACGCAACTTTCTTTATAATTTTGTGTAAAAAAATCCCAAAGTTAAAATAACTCTCTCTGTAAGTGCAATTCTGTCAACATCTACGAAGCCAGAAAGTATCTTTCCGTAAATGTAAAGTACATGCATTTCATATTTCGTCAATAGATACTGGTTGAATTGATGGTCTGCAAGTATTCGAGCGTGCTTGAATGGGCAAATAGTCGTTTTTATCAATTAAAGCATTTCTTATAGAAAAGGAAAGTACAAATAATTTTCTACCATAAGAATACGCAGATGCGAATATTAAAAAAAAAAAACTTAGATATCAGACAAAACTGCTTATACCTCAAAAAAATTGAGCGTTTCACCGCAAGAACATGGCTTATTTCATAATTTTATGTAAGAAAAATACCTCGAGATCAGAATAAAATCTGACACCCAAATTTAATGCACTCTCTTTGTAAATACATTAAAAAAATACCTACCCTTGTAGAAATTAGTCCGGGCTACTAGACAGTTTTAGCTAGAATAATCAAGTTCTAGACAGATCTGTACTGGCGTGTAATACCTTACCCTTCTAGATGCCCGTATAGTTTTCCCTTATAGAACTGTACAGTTCTATCAAGGCGTTAACGTATATTAAGGGTTAGGCACAACATAATTTCATATAGACACTTTAGTTCGTCATGACCTCTGAGAAGGCGAAGTAGGGGTTTCTTAGGCATAGTACCCAAACAACTGGGGGGGTCACTTACCCCCTCCTAGAAATTTAGAGTGGGGATGAACTGGAGGGTCACTTACCCGCTCCCACAAAATTTAGAGTGGGAATAAAAAATATTTTAATCGATATTTCAAAATTATTAATTTAAAATTTTGTAATATAATCATTTTTAACTATCGAAATAATAAAAACTTGAATTATAAAATATGAATTTAAAAGATTTTTAATTTTCAATTATTATAAATTTTTATATTGAATCAGAAAATATAAAATTTACATATAAATTATTGTGTGTATGAAGGATGAGGAGTTGGTAACAGACAAGGTGATTGAAATACTCATGTTTTAAAGTTAAACAACATTTATTATTAATCATAAAACATTACAACGTAGCATTTATACAATTAACTAGTGTGCACATATGATAAATAATAAATTCGTGTATGATTATAAACACATCTTCTTCTCCTAAGACTAGATTATTCTTTTTTAATAATTCAATGAGATCATTTACAAAATTATCATTAAAACTAGACATTGTGCTTTTTATATCGCTAGAAATATAGTATACGTATTGAGATTCCTGACTATTTTCTAATACATTTTTCATATTTATAACCATTTCTCGTAATATATAATCTACAGATTTTACAACAGTTTTTAAATATCTAATTCTATAATCTATACATTTTGATAAATCTTTTAAACGTTCAAACGTGACACGTTTAAATACTTGTGACCGATTAAATCGACTATATTTTTTCGGCGGTCCACCACACTCCTCTCCTTCTGGTTGTGCGTCATTATGTACCAATTCAAAAGCTCTCTCGTGAAAACTAATCATAAAACGGATAGTGTATCCAGGAATAGATAGCCGCTGATCCAGCATAGATTCCTCGTTATAGCAAGTAGAAAAATCTTTAATTTTATCAAATTCCTGCTTCAACGCCTTCCAAAAGTCCAGTGACAGAGGTAAACCTTGAAAATTGGCTCCACAGAAGCATACTACGGGTGTAAACTCCTTTTTGCCTTCACCGCCTATATTCTCCAGGCCTACCTGGACAATTTTTCCAAAAGAGCTGTTCAGCCCGTAGACCATTGGCAGAACCTGATGCCAATAATTTTTCTTGCTGTTTTGTTTTATTAAATATGCCAAGCCATTACCAAATGTCTGCTCCAGGCTTCTCTTTTAACCAACCATCTTGCTTGAGCTTTGTTGTTACTGCTGCCGTCACCATCGTCAAACTGTGGCTAGACTGAGTGGATGCTGCTTCTTTTATACTGTAAAAAATTGGTGGGGGCGCCGCAAAAAGCTGGTGGGCTACCAATCAGAGACAACCAAATATCATATTAGTCGTACGAGATTTTTCCCACAAAATTCTTGACTATAGTATCATTTTTTTGCAAGTTCTGTGAGAAATTTTCCAAGAATTTCTTGAAACCCAACCCGCAAGACATATAATACAGATACATGATACAATAATGACCACAAACGTTGGAGTATTCGCTTTGTAAGCGTTTATTATTCCATCTAAATTTTTTACAATTTTGCTGAATACGTCGTAAATGTTGTTGAATTTGTGGTGGCTTACCAAGACTATCAAAGTACACACCTGTGCCATACTTATCAACGTATATGGCAATCCATTGCGCACTACGCTGGTTATAATTTTGCGTATTAAGCACAAACGCACAAGGTTTCACCCACATCAGAGGAATCCGATCCGCTGGATAAACGCCTACTGCGTAAAACTTGATCCTCATCAAATATCAAACAATCTCTTTTGAATTCATTGCGGAGAATTTCTAAAAATTCTTCCAAAATCAGCGATTTTACACTGGGGTTAAGTTTTGGTAGCCAATGTTTCAGATTAGAAAGGTTATCTAGTGCACACACGTAATTTGAATAAGGTGATTTTAAGTAATGATGCATGCACTGTACACTGCTGAAATTTAAATTTCTAAAAGCTGGACAATCTTGTTCTTTTAATAAATTTTTAATCCTACAGGTGGTGAGCTTGGAAAGTAGTTCAACCTTTTCTTGACCTCGCACGAAATTTGTACGACAATTCATGCAAATACCTTCCAAATTTTTGTATAATATTTTTATCGATATATCACCTTCGTACCACTCCAGACTATGATGATTCAGTGTCACCCAATTGTTCTGTCTCAAAGCATTTTTAGGTAAGCGTCTGAAATTACAAGGAAACGCCACAATCCAATGAGCGATCAAGTTTTTATGAATAGCATGTCAATTATCACGTCCATACTGTTTGCAATGAAAGTTGCTCGCCAACTAAGATAATAAATCTGGCTTTGCTTTACTTAAATAGTGAAAAATGTACCCCCCACCACCACTACTTAATCGCTATAGTCCACGACAACCTGTCTCGACGAGTCAATTTCGGACAAATTGTCGTATCCAGCATAAATTATACAATTTACAGCGCCCTCTAGCGGGTCGTCGAATCTAACATCAATTCGTACATTACCATTTTTTATCAAATTCCAATGACTACCATTATTCGCCGATAAATCAAGTGTCGAATCAAAAGCGAATAGGCAGTGGCCATTTAGATAGTCTTCACAGATAATCGAGCTGCCTGAATTCATGAAGTGAATACTTATACCGGAAAAAGTGTATGATAAGAATCAACATACATTTTGCTTTTTTTGAAATCTGGCTGTAAGGGCTTCGATGGCACTTGCATTCCATCAACGTACAGACACAAAAAATTTAGATTAAAATTCTTGAAATTGAGTGGGTTAAGACTTTTATTTCTGTTGTAAGCTTTATTTTCAACAAAACTGAGTAGAGTTCTTTTCGGCAGTTGACCTAATATGACATTGTCGATTGTTTCCCCATGCACACCATTATGTAACGTAACAGCCTTAACTTTAACACGTGTCAGTGAGTATTTCGCAGTAGTTCGTGACAATAGTTTTTCGTGTGCTAGCACAAGTGAAGGATTTAATCTTATCCGACGCACAAAAAGCGTAGCCTTGGTAATATTTACCGTGAAAGCACTAGCGGGATCCATAAGACAGAATCCATCACGAAAACGCACAAGCCTTACTCTAACTTCAACACCACCCAGTAATAATTTGTCTTGATTAAAAACACCACAATGTAAATGGCCGAGTAAATCAATCTTAATACCAATCATGATTGCCTTACGTTTATTGGGACCTATATTACCTACTGTGGTATCGTCCAATTTCCCTGCTGTATCATCGTACCACAAACCACTCGTTTAATGAGACTTTTCAGCTGTTGGACCATAATTAAGTAATGTTTCAATGTAAGCTCTGTATGCATAAGCATTGTTTGGCAGTGAAACAGGTTTCTGATTGAATAGCACGTCGACTTGATTAAGCAACGAATGCAAAAGATTATTTATTGGTCCAACGTTCGGATCCTTACGTGGTTCAGCACTAGTGCATGTTACACTTACACTCACACTTAACATTGTGTAAGCCAAGTCTAGATATTCAGTGTTTCCAGGGATTGTAAATTCAATTGGTGATTGGTCGTTGAGTGAAGATATCGGTTTGTGCTGTACCAAGTAAGAGCCTTCAATTGCAGTCTGTGTTGAGGGTAATTCAAAGAGTGATAATTCCAAATTGATCGACTGACAAGATTCTGTATGCAACAACGCCATCTTGAAATTTTAATTTTCGAAAATGTCTCTAGTTACATGTGCTTTTTTATTCTGCTTCTTCTTCTTCTTTTTCGCAACCTTACCACTTTTCGAGCGTCTAGCTGATGAGGTATTTGTAGTACCAGGTGCACTCGACGACTGAACTGACGATGTCTCGTTCTTCTTTTTATATTTAGATTCCTCCCCGTCTTTTGCACTCGACTCACCCAAGAGCAATTTGTCCAGAACAACGTCAGCTTTTCTTTTGAGATTTTTACCACTCTCGCGAATGCGCTCTTTGGCCGCTTCTTTGACAGGTCTGCCACCTAGAGTGACATCATCTAAGATATTTTTACCCGCTCGGAGAGTCTCTTTACCGACCAATTTTGCACCTTGCTTGATCTTCGGTATAGCTGCTCGGAAGAGACCTTTCAAAAAACTAGCTACTCCTACACCCGACTAATAATAACCAAAACAAGGTTTACCAACTCTAAGGCACTCACCCCCACCACCAACCATTTGGTTATTGAAGAAATCTTCATACTCAGACATTTTATCGGATGCGCTTAAAGTAAAGCGTTACAGTCAACGTACCGTAGTCGAATGGAATGGGAAATGCGTGTTCATCTCTTATATCTATTTCGGTCGAGTAAAACGCTGAAGACAGCAGTGGTAGGTACGTGGGTGGTGAAAAGTTTTTAATTTCAACGCCTCCGTAAACGTAATCGCGCAAATAAAGCGAGACTATACGTAGTAAGCTCGTGCGCATGTCACCTGCTACGTAAGGCTGGCAAATGTTGATGTAAACCATGAGCACGGTTGGCAACCCGTTTACAAGATTTGCTGGACGATCACCTGTAATGTAGTGTTCTTTATTACCTTTGCAACCACTAACGCTGTATTTAGCTACTCTAAACGGCTTTTTTACGCTGTGACGCAACGTCAAATTTCGACGTACCACGTGAGCATTATATAAGTTGACCTTGAAAGGGAGCATTTTTATAGCACTGTGCCACGACTCGTTGTAACACGTCACAATTTTTTGTAAAACATCTATATAACGTCTTGTGCGCGAGTGAGTAAAGTATCGCCAGATTCGACCTTTGAGAGTTCGAATAAAGTGTTCGGCAATGGCTGCCTTTATACCAGGGTCTCTGACGACTCGGTAGGAAATATGTTTCTTTTTCAGCACCTCTTGCACCTCTCGACCGATAAATTCCTTACCTTTATCAGTCTGAAGGTAAATAGGATGTCTATCATTACATCGTGATAAAATTTTGTCTAATGCTACAGCAACGCTCTGGCTGGTTTTGTCGAGAAGAGGCTCTGCCCAGGCAAACTTTGAAAGTGCATCAATGACAATGAGAATATAGCTGTACCCATCATTGTAGGTTTTAAGTGATCTAAAATCTGCCAAGTCAGCTCCCCACACCTCAAAGGGGCTGAAAACGTTGTAATGTCGACGAGGAAAACGATGTCTCACGAGTTTGTGTAAGGTATGTGCATCTTGACTCTCCAGCCATTTGGCGATCGTATTGTTATCAAATTTTTTGGGTTTTGCGTGTTTCAGTAGATGAGCACCAGCGTACGCTGATGGTGCAGAAAGATTATAATAATAATGCTCAAGATCGTCCGGCTTTGTCGCCTCCTTCTTCCTTTTCTCCTTCTTTCTCATTGCTCCTCCCCCTCTTATAAATTAGCTTTCTCTCTCTCTTTTGCTGCCTTTTAAATATTTTTTCAATGTGTTTCAAAAATTTATCTAACGCAATTTTGCTAATCATGCACAAAACAGTAATACCAGCTGCAGTCTTTTCATTACCATCCGCAGTCTCCGAGAACATGCGTGAAAATGCTCGTTCAGCCAGCAGTCTGTCGGCTTTTATATGATTCGTTATTTTTTTATTTGAATATGAAATATCGTGCTCTAGACAGGCATTGTCAAGAGGGTTTTTCCCTCTCTGACCATGTCTCAGACGCTCTTTGAGATGCGTGCCAGGGCCGAGAAAGTGGTAGCCTGGAAGATGCATTTTAAAGGGTACAACTAAAATCAATTGGTCCATAAAAGTACCAGTATTTTCCTCCTCCTCCTACCCCTCCATCACTTCCTTCCATGCTTTCACATACGGTTCCATTTTAGCTGTTCGAGACGACTCTTTTTTGCAGGGGTTGATGGCGTAGCTGCCAATTCGCTACCAACTTTTTTACGCTTTTTCGCACTCTCAACTTCTTTCTTCTTTACACTTGTTTGACCAGTAGCTGTTGAAGTATAATAACTTTCGTTTTCTGACGACGATGACGGCGATGAGTCAGGGCTATGAGATGCAATATTACGCCACAGTTGATCGTTACTAATGAATTCTCGAGGTATACTAACTTGTCGCAAGACGCGTGCAAACTGTTTGTATCCGCGCGGTGGTGGTCTTTTTCTACTTCTCATAGCCTCATTTACTAAATCGACAATATTACTACCCTCAACAACAGCGCCATCTAGCTTAATTATATCACGACTATCCCATTCAATATTACCGGCTTGCCGCCAGTATCTAATGAGATGTCTAGCATTGCTTCGAAATTTCTGCGGTACCGACTCGACAATCTGTTTGTCGTCGATTTCGTCATTATTGCCTCTATCCATTGTCGTCTCCGTTTCTAATAATGTTGTCTTGTGTGGACGTATTATACCCCCACTTTCATCCTTCTCCTCCTCTTTTAGATACAAGTAACGCTGCAAGATTTGCTGATATTGCAAAGATTTTTGGCGCTCATCACCCGCAGAATGTAAAATTTTACTTATTCCCTCGTCGAGGCGTGTCGTGGCTGAACCAGGTGTCTGGACACTGGATGCTGGTGTTGTATGATTGGTAGTCGCTACGTCATGCTGCTGCTTCTGCCGATGCTGTTGTTCTAAACACTCTTGCGGCACTAAAATAATTTTTCTTGCGCACTCCATGCCGATAAAACAGGTTTCAGAATTAGCCGCACTAGATATGCTAATTTCAACACCAATTTCCTTTTTACCTTCAAACTACCCGGTTTTGCGAGTTTTTGCAACAGAGGTGCGAATTTTCGCAATTCTCTCTTATAATACTTGCTGAGTGGAATATTTTCACGTAAAATGTTCAAAGCACACTCGCAAATGTACGTTATAAGTTCAAAATTTGCTTCGCGTAATATAACCTTAAGTTTATAAAGTTCGATTTTACACAAAAAATGTAGCTGAGTCCAGTACTTTTCTGGGAGTGGTCTACTACGACTACGTCTGACCGGCTCCATTACAATCGCACGACTAATACATTATTCAAACGAGCACCAGCTTTTATGGATGTGCAACGAGGCACATAAACGTACTGATGTTTGTCGAACGGAAATATACAAGTACGAAATCTCACATTTTCAGGCGTACCCTGCTTCAGATCTATGAATAAATAGCCGTGTGGCTGTGCTGTGGCATCAAGATATGCCTCTCGCAAAAAACGAGCTTCCTCGGGGCAGACTTGAGGCGCCAGATGATTTATTTGTGCTTGATCGCGCGGATTTTTAAATACCACGATGTAATTAGAGTTTAGAGAGACTTCTCGCTGACCTTGATGAAAGAGATTTTGCGAGACAAAGATGACGCTCAAGTTATTGTGATGACTGCCTTTGGTAAAGAGATTGACTATAGCTCTGTTGGACGATTCTCTCACCAGATCGTCGAGAATCAAGAGTTTTACTCGTGGATCATTGGCATAATCTTCGTTCTTTGGTAAACCCTCGTGAAATTCGATTTCCTCAGCCAACTCCTTGTAAATTGGCTACCACTCGGTATAGTACAAGAGTATACGCTCGAATTTCGTATTACTCATGCGATCAATGTAATGAAAAAATTCTTCACAAATACTGTTTTACCACACGAGCTGGGTCCACAAATCATCAAAGTCCACGGATGCACCCACCTGCAAACGTCCATGTTACCGCTGCTGTTAAACTTTTACTACTAACCTCATCGCATCCTCGAACCACTCTACATATACGATCATTAGTAGTGATGAGCAAGATAGAGGGGTGGCGGCGGCGGCGGCACGCGCGTGTGCGAGCAGTATCGTGCTGGCGCTAGCCAATCGTTTAGCTGATTAGCCATATAGCTGGCTGACGCCAGCATTATTTCGCTCTTTAGCTATATGGCTGGAAGAGCTGGCTTAACAAGTATTAATCTGTTATTTGCTCAAAAGTTCTCGTCACTATCTTGTACTATACTATAACTTGTACCTCCCACCACCACCACCACCACCACTCCGCTCGTCACCCCCACATTTCCAGTATAAAAGTAAAAGCAGCAGCATTTATAGGTTAGTGTTGTACAAGTTTTGGTATCGTGAAAATAAATAAGTTATAGTCAACAAATTTGAGCAAAAGGTAATCAAATTTTAACAAAAACTTCATTAAAGACTCAAATTTTTAAATTTTGATAAAATTTTATTGAGACTTGTCGTGAGGAAGTGTGGTGATTATCCGTATCTCGCAAAAAATAATAATAATGAATCAAACAAAAAAGGTGCATTTCAAGGAAGGTAGACCGTATATTCACGTGATACGCGTGTGGGATTATGCGAGTCATACAGCGTGACGTGGAGAGTGGGAGCAAGCGGCTCGTGACAGAGAGAGATTTAAAATGAGAGTGGAAAGAATGAAGATTATTCTGGAACCTATAATTATGAAAAAAATTGACGACTACTTAATTAACAGAAAATAAATTCATTATTTTGTCATATTATTTTTAATTTCAATAAATTATAAAATTCATTACAAAATTATTTTTGTTTAAATTCTATTATATATATATATATATATATATATATATATATATATATATATATATATATATATATATATATATACACCTACACTATTCTATACGTAATTAATTTATCCCTTCTTTTATAATTAAGTTTTTTATCTATCTAATATCTTTTTACCGTACGCGCGTTAATATCCTATTTTATTGACTTCTCTCATTACATTAGTATTTTTCTGTTTTTCTCTCTTTTTCTTTCTTTTGACTATACTACGCAAGCGCCGCAGTGATTTCTTCGCGCGAGCATGTATTCATTTTTTTTACGCCGTTGGAATTGCTCTGCTGCTTCCTAGACGTGGTATGACCGTCTTCTGCTAGCAGGTATCTGTCGCGCTGCTTGTTGATTGTGTGAGTGCAACGGTGAGTGCGTATGTGCATAGTTGTTTCTCTGTCAGTGCCGTTAGCCGGTAGTCCAACACACATGGCTACTAGGCAATGGGCCATATGATCAGCTGTGTACATTCAGGGCTCAGCACCAAAAATAAGAGCACAACAGAATTATTTCTCTGTTGGTTTCTCAGGGTGGCCCTGTCTACTATCACGAGTGTGGTGATCATAATGCTAAAATTTCACATACTCAGGGAATGACGTATGCTTTTTATTTAATAGGTTTTTAATAAAAGATTTATTTAAATTGATAAAAAACAAACAAAAATTATGGTAACGTGGAGGTACCACGTTACAACACTCATTACAAATTAAAAGAAGCATACAAGAGCAAAGACTCGAAGACATGTGTATTCAATAAAAATGAAGAGATTGTAATTTTTTCTCATAGTAAAAATTTTATTACTACTCATGGACTTACAAAAGATAAGATTCATGAAAAAATTAAAATAAATGGTAATAATAAAACACCAAAACAAATTGAACAAACATATTTGTGTTGCAAACATAATAAAGGTTTCATAAATGCTACTGACTTCTTATCATATAAACATTGGGTAAAACCTATAGAAAAGACACCTTCCTATGCTTCAAAAGAAAGAATAAAGAATAGCTACATGCACGGTGAGAATAAATTATTTAAAAACACATTAAAATGTAAAGAACACAAATTTAAAAAGCTTATGTCAAGCATAGAAAAAATTAAAATGATAAATGAAGTCATAATAACAAAATTATCAATATATGATGTAAAACAAGAAATAAAAAATGAGTTATGGCCACAGCAAACCGAAAAATAAACTCAAAACACTAATGAAAAACGATGATAGCAGAAAAGAAGAGAGATGTCTAAAGAAGAAGAATCCTCATGTCTATGGGATCAACACGTTTAGGTAGAAAAAGAACTAAACGAAATGTAAATTAACATTTAAATAGCTTAAAAGTAGCAAATTTTGAAATATATTTATGTTGGTGATTAAAATATTAAATATTAAATTTAAAGTACAATCATAAAAACTTGTATTTGAAAAAGAAATTCTTAAAACCTATTATGTAAAAATTGTCTATGTATATTTGAAAATAGAATTAATTGGGATGGGAGGCAAGCATAGCTCATATAAAATCTTACCGCAATAGAAATAAATATAAAATTTGAAGAATATAATGTGAAAGTTATTAGAAAAAGAAATTTGTACCAGGAATTATTAGAAAGTGAAAAATAAAAAATTAATTTCAGTGAAAATTCATAGAACCTTATATGGAAAAAATTAAATATTTCATGATGTAAAAATTTCTCTGTGTGTATACATTGAAAATAAAATTCATCGCACATTACTTTCATGCTTAATAGTATAATAAATAAAAAATAAATTAAAAGCTAAAATGTAGAGAGTAAATGTATTATAAATTGATGATTCTAAATAACAAGTACAATAAGTATGAGTAATGAGCGAAAATTTTATTTGGGGACACATTATATCGCACGCGAAATTTTATACATTGTGTTAATAAATGGTGAGAGGAAATATACAAAAGTACCGAGCACGATTCACGTGAGCACAGGTAGATGCCTCTATTTGCGACACATACTTGCCTGCACGAGACACAAGCGTAGAATCATATATGTTTTCAATGTATTAAGTCCCTACTCTGTGACGGCTGGCGAAAAACGAGGCATTGTGCTTAAGCGAAAGCCAGAGCTGGGCACTCTCATTCCACCTTCGAGTCAATAAAGATCTTCAAACTAAATTCTGCGTACAGTCGTAGATTTATTTCTATTTGAGTGGTTACAACGGAAAAAGGATTTGACGAAAGAGTAGCTCCCTACCCGTTCGCATTCAAATAGTACTGTGTTTCTCTTATCGTGGTTTGAAGTCTAGTGATAGTGTTTTTTGGTGTTTTTCACTTGTTATAAACTTGTACACAAAATAAAGAGGCAATTAGCCCAATAGAGAATATACCTTAGGGAGATTGTACATAAGAGTGATGTGAAGTGGCGCAATGCAGCGCGGCTCGGCGTGGCGTAACGCGACACGGCGTTGTTTATTTGGAATCTCACGATGAGGTTAGGCATTGCGCCGCGCCGCACCGCTCCGAACCGCGCTACATCGAACGACTTCACATCACCTTTATGTACAATCTCCCTTACAGGTGCATGATAAATTATGCCGTACTTGCAAGTGTTTAAAAGAATAAATAAATAGATTTTCGCGTTTGAGGAAATAAAAGGACACGGTGTGAGAGGCAAATATATTAACAGATGATTCTTTTTTTCCTTTACTCTATAATATATAATATAAAAAGGTCAAACGAAAGCATAAGGACCCGAATCGGCTGAGCATGGCGTCTCAGCAGTGTACGGTCTAGCTTTAGTTTGTCCAACATCCTGCAAAAATAAATACTAACGCAACGAGTTTGCACGAGTGCGATAGCAGTGCTCATTGAATTCGGCAAAAAGAAGTGCGTCCATTTTGATCAGACTGAAGGGAAGCGTTTCATCTTGAGATTTAACGCTTTTCCAAAGTTTAATACGAAGTGTGACGTCACAACTGAGACAATAATATACTTCTAATTTTATTAATAACTGTAGCCATATACAGTAAGAGCGCCAGGAAACCAAACATAGGAGCCTGCCCCTCACTTGCTTTTAGTCCCCACTTTGTCACTATATAATGTGCTAGTAGTTCCATGCACAAAATTTCGACTCTGTCATGTTGGCCAAAGTGGCAGAATTAAAAAAGAAAATTCAAAAATATAGAAAACAAAAATAGTATTAACATTTTTTCTTATGATAATTAAGATGAAAAAACAAGAAAAAGACACTTTAAAAAAATTAATCAACTAAAAAATAAATAAATTAAGATTAATAAATTTCTTTTACCATAAAAATAAACACAGCGGTACCTAAGTTTATATGACATTTAATTTTATTCACTATATTCTTATTGAAATATAATAGAAAGATTAAAATTTAATTAATTTACAAAAATATCTGTTTCTATTTATCATTTCAAAGACAGAAAGAATTCTAAATAAAAAATAAATGGTAAATCATTTCTTCATTTTTCTACTTAACAAAAAGGTACTAAATG
Source organism: Anastatus disparis (assembly GCA_017163975.1). Taxonomy (NCBI): domain Eukaryota; kingdom Metazoa; phylum Arthropoda; class Insecta; order Hymenoptera; family Eupelmidae; genus Anastatus; species Anastatus disparis. Next base: position 677,754 of record JAFFSR010000015.1, on the reverse strand, counting down.
ATTAAAAAATTTTCTTTATCAAAGTGACTTTTTATCTCTTATTTTTATCTTAATCATCATAAGAAAAAATGCTAATACCATTTTTAGTTTGTTATTTATTTTTGAATATCTCTCTCTAGTTATACCACTTCGGCCATCATAACAAAGTAGCTGTGCTGTGCGTGGAACTACTAGCTACTAGCATATTAAATAGTCGAAAAGTGGAGGCTGAAAAACAAGTGAGGGATGGGCAGTCTTACTCTCTCTCACTAACTAAATTCCCATGTGTCAATCATTTCTTATATTTGGTTTCCAGGCGGCCTTACTGTATATGTAAAATAATTATTGATGCTAATCTAGCTTGAAAAGTATAAAATATTACTTTAAAGCGAAAAATGCATAGCGAGATAAAGCTAACGCGAATATATGTATCTATCATTCTTAAGTATTACTTTTCCTGTTACACCAAAGAAAAATACACATTTGTTTACAGCAACTATACCGTGCGCAGCATTTGTCGCTTTACAACAATATTTTATTTTTCTTAAACAATATTAGCATCGATGGTTATTCTACATATATTTGGCTAGGGTTATTGACAAGATTAGAAGAATATTATTGTCTAAGTAAATCATGAGTCCTTATATGAAAATTATTTTATATTTTTTTCTCCCCTGCAGCCCACTAAGCGGCGAATGATTCCGACCACCCCTTGAATTGTTTAAAATTTCTTGCATTTATACATACTTTTGAAACGGTTTATGTTGTAGTTCGTATTAACGGTATGTCGTAGCACCATCCCCCCCCCCCACCTAATAATATTATCATTCAAAGTTTATGAATAAATAATGCGTCAAATCAAGTTCTTTTACTACAGTGAGAAAATTTACAAGATTAATCCTGAGTGCGGACAACATAAGGGATTCGCTAAAACACTATCATAACAAGTTATAAGCAAACTTTCGATATATAGTATTTTAAGGTTAAGTTTACCGAGAGCAATATCTAATTTTTGTTCAAAGTTCATAAAAAAATAACAAGTTTAACTGATTCTTTATTTTAACAAGAATTATACATACAGTGGGGTCCAATAAAAAAGAGCCACCCTTGAGAAAAAAAGTACTAATTTCAAAAATTTTGTATTGTGATACACAACAAATAAGGGTCGTACAGAACTCCACGACCACTCATTTTAAACGCATTTGTAAGGACTTTTCAATGGTGTATTGACAATTTAGTTTTGAGTTCTTGTCTGGGAAATATTACGACTTAAAAATAAAAAAAAAAATTTTTTTTATTCGCCTAAATTTAAATTAAATCATTAGTGTTTAAATTCAAATCATTTTTCGGAAAATGATGGTAGAAAAATTTTACACGGCTAGTATTGAAGGTATTTTGCTTAACTTGAAATTCATATTTTAGTTTTTTTTCTAGGTTCAAAATTGACTGAGATTTAGCGATTTTTTTTTAAAAAAAGAGTCTTTTCTATTTTTCCGATATCTGCTTAATGAGAGGAGATATAGAAAAATGCCAAATGAAAAAAGTGTATTTTTGTGTGTAGAATAACCTTAAATTTTCTCGAAATTTGTTGTGCATTTTAATTTTTTCGATATTGTTGAGGTATTCTTATATACACGTATACCATATACTCTTATATGAACCTAGAAAAAAAACTAAAATATGAATTTCAAGTTAAGCAAATTACCTTTAAAACTAGCCGTGTAAAATTTTTCTACCATCATTTTCCGAAAAATGATTCAAATTTAAACACAGGCGAATAAAAAATTTAATTTATATATTTTTAAGTCGTAATATTTCCCAGACAAGGACTCAAAATTAAATTGCCAAAACACCATTAAAAAGTCCTTACAAATGCGTTTAAAATGAGTGGTCATGGAGTTCTGTACGACCCATATTTGTTGAAATACAAAATTTTTAAATTAATACTTTTTTTCTCAAAGGTGGCTCTTTTTTATTGGACCTCACTGTAGTTTTAGTGGGAACAAGTCATTATATTTGTTTAAATTATGAATTTAAAAAGATATTAATAAAATAAAAACAGCAAAAATCGATTCCAACAACTCCGACATCCTGTTAATAAATAAAGTTTGCTACAAGGATTTAAACACTTCTAGTTTATTGCAGCTTCTATTGCAATTAATCTTTGGATTTTACGTAAGGGCACATCAATTTTCTTACTTTTATAAAATCAATGTGTTAGCATACCAATAATGTGTTCTTAGATTTTAACATAGACATCTGTAAATTATCTAATACACATTAAGCAATGTTTTTTTTTAATGTTTCTGAAAGTTTACCGAAAACATCACCATAATTTTTCACGAAAGGTTCTTGTAATGTTTCTAAAACTTTGCTGAAAACTTTGATGAAAGGTTTCTTGCAATATTAATATTCCCGGACAAAACAATCCAGTCGGAAATTCCAATTGGATTTTCCACGTGGGAAATCTAGCTGGGGTGTACTAGATTCTAGTTGGATTTTGATGGATTATCCAGTTGGAATTCCTTTTCCTCTTATTCAATATTCCCAGTAGTTTTGAGTTAGATGTTCACCTTGATTTCCGGGCTATTTTCTGGTTGACCATGAATAATTTAGTGGATTTTCCTTTATCTTTCCATTTACTTTAAAACGGGATTCCACTTTTCTCATTTTCTTTAAACGCGATTTCTATCTGGATCTCTCATTGTGAATACAGATTTTGACGACGCGAATTTCTATGCATACTAAAGTTCAATTTTCGTATTAGAAAAAAAAAAGTAAAAATGAAAATTAATTTTTGAAATTCTATTAAGCCATTCACACCCAGCCTGAAGCCAACTTACCAAACATGAAAATGGTGACGAACAAAGCTTGCGGGCTTTGATTGAGTATCGAAGAAAGTACCAAATCGATGAAAAATTTACAAAAATTGAAATCCTAGCTGATCCTTTTCTTGAGTTATAAGTGATTAAAAAGAATTTGATAACACGCACTTAATTTATTTAAGTAGAATCTACGTATTTATTGAATATATACCCGCTCTTAGCGTTACCCAGAACCAATAACAGGAACTCAATTCTTTACTTGTAAATGTTGTATTAAATAACTTTTAAATGTCGTATTAAACAATTTTATCTTTTATAATTTTTATTACATTCAACACGTATGGAATTTGAAATTTTATTATTATTAAATATTCGATTGTTACATGATTTAAATTACATGTCACGACGATTTGAATTATATTTTATATAAATTCTCTATTTTATAACTAATATATTAAGGTATCAGGATTGAGTTTAAGCCAGTAAAAAAAATCAAATTTTAATGTAGTAATAGTTTTTTTTATAATGATATTAATTAATGAAACTTCTTTTTACCTTAAATATATATTAAATACAAGACTTTGGCCAAAGTATAATTTTAAAAAACCTTATCCGATACTTAAAATTTTTTTGATTACTCCAAAAATGGATTTTTTAGATTTTGGTACTTGCTGTAGACTTTCTTAGCCAATTTTCAACTAATTGAACTCAAAATTTCCAGTGATCTTCAGTTTATATATGTTGACAAAATAACAGTTTTGGAATTTGGTAAGTTTAAGTGTATGTTGAATTGAATTACTTACATGAAATTCAGAAAAACATGAATTTTTATCAACTTCTTGTAAACCTTTAAATTCTTTTTTTTTAAACTAAAACTGTTATTTTGTGAAGATATATAAACTAAACATCTCTGGAAATGTTGAGGCCAATTGATCGAAAATTGGCTAAGAAAGTCTTTGGCAAGTACCAAAATTTAAAAAAGTAATTCTTCGACTAATCCAAAGAATTTGAAGTTTTGGATGAGATTTTTTAAAATTATTCTTGGGTCAAAGTCTTGTATTTAATATACATTTGAAATAAAAAGAAGTTTTATTAATTAATATTATTAGAAAAAAAATATTATGACTACATTTTAATTTGATTTTTCTTCAGGCTTAAACTCAGGCTTGATACCTTAAATAAACACTTTTAATACAGCTATATATTTATATATGTTGATCTCAAGTGCAAAAATGAATAACGCAGAGACGAAGTGTTTAATTTACATTATATTTATATATATTCTTCAGACTCAAACTCAGGCCTGATACTTAAATAAACACTTTTAATAGAGCTATATATTTATATATGTTGGTCTCAAACGCTAAAATGAATAATACAGGGACAAAGTGTTTAATTTACATTATATCTATAATTTAATGAATCAAATTAAAAATATTTGTAGATTAAAAAGAATTAAATTTTTATATCATTAAAATTATTTATATTATATTCCTCAGTGACAATTCGAATTATTTTTTCCATCAAGTCCCCCATTTATTAGCAATTATATAAATAAAATCTATTATAGTTTTTGAATATTCTATTAAATAATCTTATCTTTCGTAATTTTTATTTTTTTTTTTTTTTTTTTTTTTTTTTTTTTTTTTTTTTTTAAAAAAATATTAATATATAAAGGATATTGTCCTCTATATGATTAACCTTTTATATATGGTGAAGTCGAGGAAGTCCCCCGCCCGGCATCTGTTTAACACATTACATCAGGCTAGGACTGTCAGACCCACCATACCGAAAACTTTGACTACCGATGGATGGTCAGCCACTTTTGTAACCAACAATCAACCGATACCCAATGAGGTCGGATTTTTTAAAGAGTCGCGATATAAATAGCACATACACTTATTTTCTTTCGAAAAAAAAGTTAGAGGTACCTGGCCAGGATTCGAACCCATGTCCTCCGCGTTGAAGGCAAGAGCTCTATCCATTACGCCACCGCGCTCTACTTCGTAATTTTTATTAATAATATTCATTATCAAATATTTAATTTTCATATTATTTAAATTAAATATCTTATATACAAATATGTCAATTTAAATTATCTAAAACTATTAGAATAAAAAAATGTTTTACAAACGATATTTAAAAAAATTTATACTGATCTCAAACTCAAAATTAATAGATATTCAATTATAGTTTCATTTGGAGAGTTGTCGAGCGGAGAGAGCAGGAGACCCTTCTAATGTATATATTGCAAAGAGATTCTACCGTGTTTGAATCTTGCGAGTTTAGGTATTATAATAGAACAGGCGCTCGGTTATATATCTCATCTAAGACGAGTAAAGAAGCGCGTATCTTGAGGCGCATTTTAGCGGTTAGCCATGAAATGCCAGCTAATACGTTGATTAGCGTGTAACGGGTTCCACCGATCTACACCAAGGCAGCCACGTTGGCAGAGCTTAGCTAAATTCAACAATCGGGAAGAGACGGATTCCACGGATCTACTTCAGAGCATCTACGTATTATCTACGTACGAGAGAAAAGCTACGGAAACAGGCGAGCGGCGTCTACGTGTACGTGTACGTAGGTAATTAGTGCAAGCTGGCCAGTGCTTTACTGTAAGTACACTCATACAGCGTGATATCCAAGTATCTCTTCCTTCAGAGATACTTGTCCGGTAAAATTGCATCGTCAGGTATATAACCGATTAGCGTCATAAGCGAGTTTTACGTAGTTTGCGATGCGCCCTGCCTTTGCTCGTACTCTCATTAAATGCGCATATTGCATTATACATACTATACAAATTCATTCTCGTTTAATTCATACTTTGTCTTATTATAATTTTATCTTTCTTCTAATAAATTAATTGTGTCCTTTATTAAAACGTGCTATCAATTGAATATTAGAGGGTTTGATGAAGTATAGTTTAAGCCTGCATCACAAAGGAAAACTGCGCTACCAGCAACGCGTCTTTCGATCAGGTAAGATGAAGAGAGAGAGAGAATCGCAGTAAGTACAGCAAGTGACAAGTATATCGAATAAGATCTAGTCGCTCATCAATATTTTACTAGCTAGCAGATCAGAGTTTGCTTTGTGGTATTTAATAAAATTCTCCTAGTTCAGCGACTCCACATATAGTTAGATCTTTTAAAATCACTTGTAACTCAAGAAAAGGATCAGCTAGGATTTTAATTTTTATAAATTTTTTATCTATTTGGGATACTAAATCAAACCCCGCGAGCTTTGTACGACACCATTTTCATACTCAGTAAGTTGAATTTAGGGTGAATGTGCATTATGAGATGATAAATCATAATTACGAGATTATAATCTCAAAGAAGAAAAAACGAAAACGAGATAAATCTCGTAGAGTCAGCTCAACGAAGAACAAAGAGCTTCTACAATCCGACCTGAAGTGTTCCGACCTTAAATGTCTGTTTCTTCGAAACTTTTACAAGAGATCACAAAATTTAAAGTAACGCTACCTAGTGGCAGGAAGACAAATTGATTTCTCTTCAATCATTGATGTGGTTTTATGTCGCTAGGTAGCGTTTCTTTAAATTTTGCGATCCTTTGTAAAAGTTTTGAGGATACAGATATATAAGCCCGGAACACTTAAGACTGGATTGTAGAAGCTCTTCTTTCTTTAACAGAAAAAAATTTGTGAGATTATTATCCCACAATTATGATTTATTATCTCATTGTTTTAATAAAAGTTAAAAAAAATAATCTTTTCTTTTACTTTTTTTTAATATGGAAATTGAACTTTAGCATGCATAGTAACTCTCGTTATTAAAATCTGTATTGAGAATGGGAAATCAAGATAAAAATAAATGGAAATCCACTATGAAGCCAATGAGGCAGGCGGAATCCCGCTTCAAAGTAGATAGAAAGATAAAGGAAAATTTACTAAATCATTTATGGGGAATCAGATGGCATGCATAGAAGCCCACGTTATTGAAATCTGTATTTACAATGGGAAACCTAGATAAAATAGATAGAAATCTCCAATAAAGAAAATGAGACAGATGGAATCCTGCTTTGAACTGGATGAAAAGATAAAGAAGAATCCACTAAATTATTAATGGAAAACTAGAGAATAACCCGGAAATCTACGTAAAAATCGAGCTTAAGACTACTGAAAATATTGTATAGGAGAAGATAGAATTCTAACTAAATAATCCATTAGAATCCAGCTGGAATTAAGTCTTTCTCAGCTAGATTTTCCATATGGAAAATTTAACTAGATTCCCCAACTAGATTTTTTTGTCCGGGAATTTCGTGAAATGTCACTTTTGACGAATAGTTGATGCGCAACAGGTTATATTTTTTTTCTTTTCTATTGGAAGAATTAATTATTTTACAAGAACTAATCATTTTAGCCAAAAATAAGACAAAAGCTAGATCTTTTATCATCAAAAGATATGTTTCATTTGTAAAAAAAATTAATTATATCCTTTTATGTTCAAGAAAACCTTGTAATAGTGAGTTTTAATTGGGAGATTATAGAATTATGAAATAAAATACGAAATGAAGGCTAGCTTATAATCCCTAAATCCTGAGATTCCACACTTACAAAAATAATAACACAGGCCCACAAAAAAAGATATCCGTACTTTCGACCGGATATACTTATTCTTACGTATTTTTCGATGCTAAATCTAAATCTGCTATAAAAAATGGCCTTCTGCAAGATATTTGATCTCTACTATCGAACATACACAAATAACATGGATACTTAGTGAATCCAGATTGTTGTCCTAGTATCATAGATAGAATTTTTAAGTCCCCACAGATTTTCCATTTGTGCTCCTCGTTTTTTATTTTTGTCAAGAGCAATTTAAGATTAGAATATTCTTCTTCCAGTACAGTTGAATGTGCTAACGGTATGGGAGCACACTTGTTTGTAATGTGAAGAACAGCTTTAAGGCTGTGCTTTGATGAATCAATGAATATCCGCCGATTCTAAGGTTTGTAAATGTTTGGTTTAAATTCATCTATAAGTCCTTTTACATTGTGGCAGTATACTAGATTTGAATCTTCCTTTAAGTATTTATGGAAACTTTCTTCTCGATTGCGGTGTATGCTTATTTTAGTACCTTTTGTCAACATGTTTCTTCCCTTTAAGTCTGAAGCTAGTAATTCTGATTGTTCTTTAGATGAACCAATCGTTCTCATAAAATTGTTGAGACTTTTTTGATCATATTTTTTAACAGTTCGCTCTTTACCGATAGGAATATACTCTTTATCATTGTTTAGAGGAAGAGTCCTCGTCATCTGTTGCGTCATCATTGTTATCAGTTTCTCGCACATCAATTTAATTTCACAAATAGTCATCTATATCTTTTGACTCTTTCTAAGCTTTTCATAAATATATATTGTTCACAAACTTTATTACAATTTATTTTTTTTAAACGAAATAGTCGCTTTTATCTTTTTGTTCTTTCCTTGTAGTAGGAATTGTAAAATTCGATTAGTGCCAAATTATATGCTAGCTCATTTTTATGAGAATAACCAATGCTCAAGTTTGGTTGTGAAGAGCCCGATTGTCACTTGCATTTGAGACATTTTATCTCGAGCAAGTATTAATTGGCCACGATGACAACTGCCCTAAAAATGGGATGTGTCAAATGATTCGTTTGGTCCAACCATTCGTAGTAACGAAAACAGCGAAGGCGCGCTGTATTGCAGAGGAGTGCTAGGATGTGAGGAGCTAGATAGTGTGTCTGACGACAAGTTGACATTGTCCTCGTCAAAGTCAGAAAGCTCTCATACTTAGGCCTGGGGAGGTATGGGAGTGTTCACTTCTAGGACGGTGGACTCACCTGCGATCGGGAAAGGATTTCTAGCGAGTGGGGTAAACATTACATTCATGGCACATTACAACCTTCAACCTGTAATAAACTCTGCTGGCACATCCGGCAATCGATTTGGTCATAATTGCACAGGAAATCCAAATGACTTCTGTTATGTATGGTCTTCATACATTGAGATCAAAAACAGAAGAAAAATTACAGATTCAATAAACCATTCAAATAGGATGTGCATCGGTAGTGATATTTTACAGCAAGACAAAATGTGGATCCCTCATCTTGTCTGTTGCTTATGTTACACAATGATGAATCGAGTCAGTTCAAATCAGGACAAGGCCAAATTACAGTTTACGACACCTACAAAGTGGAAAGAACCAAAAGATAAAAGCGATCGTTACTTTCTTTTAACAAAAAAAGATGGTATAAGCAAAATTAAAAAAGAAAGTATAGTTCATCCTAGCGTTCAGAGCGTCAAGTTTTCACAAAAAGTATTTGTGGAAGCATCCGAGGATAAAGAGTCGCGAGATAGTTTTACAACAAGTTTGGGCGCTCGACATGTAAATGACGATTTGTCAAATAAAATTAATGAACAAGAAACTGACAACAATAATAACGCAACAGATAAGGAGGATTGTTACGAGTTCGATAAAAGTAAAGAAAACAATTATGAAGAGTATGTTTCTATCGGTTAAGAGCAAACTGTTAAAAATATGGTCAAGAAAGTCTTAACGATTTAATGAGAAAAATTGGTTTATCTAAATAACAATCAGAATTACTAGCTTCAGACTTAAAGGGAAGAAACATGTTGACAAAAGGTACTAAAATAAGCATATACCGCAATCGAGAAGAAAGCTTCCGTAAATACTTCAAGAAAGATTCAAATCTAGTATACTGCCACAATGTAAAAGGACTTATAGATGAATTTAAACCAAACATTTACAAACCTGAGAATCGGCGGATATTCATTGATTCATCAAAGCACAGCCTTAAAGCTGTTCTTCACATCACAAACAAGTATGCTCCTATACTGCTAGCACATTCAACTGTACGGAAAGAAGAGTATTCTAATCTTAAATTGCTCTTGACAATTCGATACTTCCTCTGCATATAAAGCTTGGGTTAATGAAACAATTGAACAAAGATGGCGAAGGTTTTGATTACTTAAAAAATGTATTCCATCAAAAATCAGATGCTAAATTAAACCAAGGCATTTTTAACGGTCCTAAAACCCGTACTTTATTTAGAGATAAAAACTTTGAAAAAAGTATGAATGATGTGGAGAAAGCAGCATGGTCAAGCTTTAAAGAAATGTCAACAAAATATATGGGTAACAGAAAATATGTGGATTAGTAAAATATTGTGAAAAAAATGGTACGTAATTTCTAGAAATTAGGCTGCTTAATGAACTTTAAACTTCATTTTTTTGATTTTCATATTGATCAATTTCCTGAAAATACCGGTGACTTTCGTGAAGAGCAAGGTGAAAGGTTTCACCAAGACTTAAAAGAATTTAAACGCAGATTTCAAGGAAGGTGGGGCATAAATATATTGGCAGATTACTGCTGGATGATAAAAAGAGATACAACTTCGAAAAGCGGACAAAAACGTGCTAGAAACCCTTCACATCGATCATTCGATGAAAAACGTGTACGTAAGCAAAAATCAATTTAATACGACAATATCTTAAAATTAACTAAAAATGTCTCACTGGGGCTCACTAGTGTCACTGATGCTCAATTTTGAGTCCAATGTACACACAATATTCCAAGTTAATCTTGCTTTCATATACCATGTCACAGATAAACCGTCAAAATGGTATTAAAAACTTTAAATTTATCCCATATGTTACTTGTTAACGTCTTCTGGGAGTGGTCTTTTAAAAAATCTGACATCAAATTCATGATCAGCGACCTCAAAAACCTCTAGAATACCATTTATAATATTTACTAATTGTTATAAAATTACAGAATCAAATTTTGATCGATTTCGAATCAAATTTAAAACAGATATAGGCTTTTTTCGTTTTTTAGTCTTTTTAATTCTGTATGAGGAGTTACAAAATAATTGTAAAAAATATTCAAGACATGGTTTCCGACGTATTTTTTCCTTTAGAATTCAATTCTGAAGTCAGGATGATTTTGATTGACGCAAAATGAGCACTAATATCAACATTGATAATGAGAGCTCGCTCAATATAACTGAGATTGCTAGGGTAAATAAGGTTATAGATGATAATTTAGAGCACTGCCGGACAATGCCGGATTCTTATGATGAATTTTGAGAACAGGTCGATAGTAGAAGAGTAAGATTGTATAAAGTGCAAAGTAGTCCAATCGGGGCAGTGGGGGGAGTCGAAAAAAAATTGCGACTCCCCTCATAATAATAAAACTCTGATCAAAAAATGATGAAACGCTGAAGCGGTAAGTAGGTGCAAGGAATTTTTAAAAGCTGAAGATAGGATGTACCGCGAGAGAATTCTTTAATTGCGCTATAAATACATAAAAGATAATAAAGCCTTGTTCGCGAAGATAGTAGAACGCGATAAATTAATAGAAAAAATGCATCAGGAGATCGATGCATTAAGAGCGAATGTAGACATTCCTAACCCCACTAGCCCTACTTCATGGGTAACTCAGCAGTCGTGGCCAGTAATACTGACTTAGTCCGTAACGTACCGACAGGAGGCAACATACCATCAGTAGGCCTCATATCGACACTAGATAATCACAGGCACGTCAACGCCGTAGATAATCATTAGGGAGTTCCCACACTTGCACTGGGTGTAGGTGGCAGCAGTAACATCACAGTATTAAAAGTGTTATCTTACCATCTTGGCAATATGACCTGGATACGTGGTCTAACATTTTTGAGAGACAGATGAGTTTTTTTAGGCTGGTTGACGATAACGCAAAATTTTACGTTTTGATTACTGATCTCGATAAAAGCGTAATTTACGAGACGGCCGAGATTACTAAGTTACTGCTGCCGGGGCAGAGATACGAAGAATTAAAACAGCACTTATTAGAAAAATACGGAAGATCCACCAAAAACGAATTTAAGATCCTTTTCGCTGGTTATAAAATGGGTGATAAGGAACCCTCGATGTTTTTGAACGCAATGCTAAATATAGCGAGAGGCCGGATCTCACGGCAGATAGTGCTTGAGGCGTGGAGGTATAACTTCTGGCCAACTATTAAATATTATATGGCTGGATATGGTCCAGATACAAACGAAGCGCTACTTGTTAGGAATGCAGATAAAATTTATAATAGCCTGCAAAAAAATAAAAAAGAAATAAACGCGGTCGTAAAGGTCAAAGACAATGCGAAAGTGATAGCTAAAATAGAGGCGGTTGTTTAAGATCAGTTAAATAAAAAGCGCGATTACACCAATAAGAGATGACCGAGATGCCGCTATCGCGTCAATACGTCTCTACATTAATAATAGAGTCTCAAGAAAAACATTTTTAATAGATTCGGGCGCGGGAGTTTCATTTGTTCCAAAAAAGTGAATAAGCACATACGGTACAATCCATATGCAATTAGATCTAGGGTTTAAAAATAAACGATTCGTTTGGACATTCATCGTGGCAGACATGTTATATGTGATTTTAGGCAGTGACATGCTCAAACAATACTATTTACTACCAGATCTTCCGAGAAGAAGACTGGTGGATGGTGAGATGCAAGAGTCCGTGAAAGGGTTCAACAAAACCGCCACTTTTGTTCAAGTGTCGATCGTGGACCCATGCGATATGTATGTAATTTTTAGTGTATGTACACTAAATTATTAAGCCAGTATCCTTCAATAGTTGGCATAGAAGATCCCTTGCTGGTAAAACGCAGGGGCGTATACCACTATATTAAGACGACGGGTACTCCCGTTGCACAAAGGCCACGAAGACTTCCACTAGAGAAGCTAAAGGCCGCCAAGAAGGAATTGGAAAAATGGGTCAAGGAGGGAATTTGTAGACCTTTGAAAAGTTCGTGGGTTACGCCCATTCATATGGTGCCCAAGAAGGATGGTAGCTGACGAATTTTCAGCGATTATTGTAAATTCAATAACGTTACGGTTCCTGACAAGTATCCCTTGCCGCATTTATATGACTTTTCAAGTAATTTGTATAACAAAAGTATATTCTTCACGCTGGAGCTTGAGCAAGCGTTTTTGCAAATACTAATCTTTCCAGAAGTCGTACCTAAAACTGCAGACGTTACGCCTTTCGACCTTTTTGAGTATCTTATGATTACGTTCGGGTTCAGGAATGGCACTCAAACCTTTTAGAGGTACGTCAATCTTGCCCTGGGAGATTTAGGCTTTGCATTTGTGTTCGTAGATGATATTCTCGTTGTATCCTTATCGCCAGAGGGGCACAAGGAACATCTAAAGACGGTATTTGAGAGGCTCGCTAAGTTTCATTTACGTCTGAACGTAAATAAGTGCAAATTTGGTGTTTCTTAGTTAATATTTCTTGGACACCAGGTAAGCGGAGAAGGGTTTCGCCCAGACCCAAGTAAAGTTAAAGCTATAACGTAATTCCCGAAGCCAGAGATTAAAGATGACATGCGTAGGTATTTAGATATGATTAATTTATATAGAAAATGTTTACCGCATGCAGCTGAAACTCAGCGCCATTTAAATGCTTTGATTAATGATATTAAGAAAAAGGATAAACGCCCTGTAGTATGCAAAAAGGAAGCTAAGGACGTATTTGAAAAAACTAAAAAAGAATTAGCAGAAGTAGCTTACTTAGCATTCCCAGCAGAAAATGCAGAAGTAACAGTCGTGACGGATGCTTCGAATTTCGATATGGGTGCGTCCCTAGAGCAATTAGTAAATGATTCATGACAACCGTTAGCATTTTTTCCCAAAAAATTCACGCCAGTGCAAAGAAACTATTGTGTTTTAGATAAAGAACTATCAGCTATATATGAAGGCTCAAGTACTTTAAGTATTATCTCGAGGGTCAAAAGTTTAAGATCCAAACTGACCACAAGCCAACTGTGAGAATTCCCTGCGGAGGGCAGCCCAGTGCAACATGATGGTGGCACACCCTGTTCATTGACGACCAGCCGGTCAAAGAAGTTGTTGCTTATAATTTGCACAAGAGCTCCAGGAAAACGTCCCTGGTAAATTACTGCGAAAGAGAGGTCAGAGCGACTACAACACCAGTATCGTGTGCAACAGGGGTAGCCACCCTGTTAAACAGATATTTGTATTATATATGTAGTATGCATGTATACATATACTATATCTGCGCGTTTGACATCAAATCAGTGCTGCATGAATAGTTCTTTTTACGTATTTAGTTACACTTACGTTTCATTAGTTCCGTTGCATGTACCATGATGAAATCAATTCCCTCCCTATAATTTTCTTATACGTCTCTTATGGGAAGTGTATACCGGCGGTAAAGAAGTTTCACTTTAAAAAGATCAGGTGATAAATCAGGTGATTTATCATGCCAAAACATCATATAACGATTTTTTTGGTTTTTACACGTTTTAAATCATGCTTAGTCAATTCGAAACATTTTTTGAAAATTTTTGAAAATTTTGAACTTAGAAAATTTTTTAGATAATTTAGTCTTGGAAAAAATTTTGACTAAATTACAAAAAAATTTCTAATTAGGAGAGTATCACATCTCCGGATCACGGATTTTGCTCTAACTTTAAGATAGGTTTTCAGATGTCAAAATATGGGAAAAGCCAGAGTTATAGACCCCAACGCTCAATATTTCTCTAGTTGCAGGCAATTGAAGAAAATCACTAAAAAAGTTACTAGATTTTTAAACGCCTATAATTCTTTAGCATTGATAGCTAGACGCTTGTAACTGTTTTTAAATGAAAGCTACGTTTTAATCCTTTCGAAAAAGCACCTATAACATATCAAAATATTATTTTTTCTCAAAGTTACAGCGTTATAAGAATTTGAGCTGAATTTCCTTTTAAAAATATTAATCAATGATAAATGTTAAAATGTAGTACAATTTTCATGACGCTGTAACTTTGGGAAAAAATAATAATTTGATATGCTATAGGTGCTTTTTTGAAAGGATTTGAACGTAGCTTTCGTTTCAAAACAGTTACAAGCGTCTAGCTATCAATGCTAAAGAATTATAAGCGTTTAAAAATCTAGTAACTTTTTTAGTGATTTTCTTTAATTGCCTGCAACTAGAGAAATATTGAGCGTTGGGGTCTATAACTCTGGCTTTTTCCATATTTTGACATCTGAAAACCTATCTCAAAGTTAGAGCAAAATTCGTGATCCGGAGATGTGATACTCTCCTAGTATGTTTAAAAATTTCAAAAATTTTCAAAAATCGTTCTGAATTGACGAAGCATTGTTTGAAACGTGTAAAAACCAAAAATATCGTTACATGATGTTTTGGCATAATAAATCACCTGAGAAATCAGGTGACAAATCACCTGATTTCTCACCTGATTTTTTTCATCAGGGCAGGCATCGGCTATTCTCGCTTTCGAGAGATTGGTCTTGTGTGTCAGGTTTCAGGGCAACGCGATGTTGAATAAGGTTTTTTATATAACTAGGAATGTGTAAGCTAGCAAGACGTGAACTAAATATATAAGGATAAGACCACACCAAGAAATTGTGAGTGATGATAAGACTGACGAAAGAGTCGTTTAGTTCGCCGATTGTGGCTCTCCGTTTTCCGGTCGTGTTGGAAGGCGTATTGAGTAACCTCGGTAGCATAGACAAGTATAGTCTAATCAATGCCCTAAAGGGACACAGGAGGATCAGCTATCGTCTGTGCACATTGGATTCCGACTCTAGTAACGAGAAGTACAGCGGCACTGGTTGCTGGAGATATGCCTGGCAGGAGGCCGAAGAATTTTACTTTTTCAGCATATTTATAAGAGAGCCAGTAGATGTCAACCTCGTCGAGTTTTTGAACGGAGTTACAGATAAATAAAGGAGAGTGGACAGTACCACACCACACCTGAATCACCTGGATCTCCGTAGGGTGAAGGTGCCGCAGCAACTACTGGAGAGACTTAGCTAGGCTTTTACCGTGAGTGACGTGGTCCTGGGAGCGGCCATTGAATAACTCAGGGCAAATTTTCGAGGATGAGTAGTTTGAGCATCTACGACAACAACTTTGTAAGATTGAAAATGCTCAGTGGAGCCGTGTTTAGGGGCCTAAGCGTTTTGCGATTGGTAGGGTGCAGGGCACTTATCGTCGAGCACCTTTTCGAGTTCTTAGAGAGAAATGACACCCTAAGAGAGCTGTATGTACAAGATTGAAACAATATCGATAAGGAGGTGCATATATGGAGGTTGCTCAACCTTTTCTTCCACAGCAGGAACTGGGTGAGGATTTTCTATTTTTTTTATAATAAGTTTCCGACGAAAGAGCTCCCATATGTCTACCGGTCGGAGCTGTGTGACAACTTTGAGTTAGAGGAACTCAGTTTGGAGGACAACCAGTACGTCATCTATTGTTTTCCCGAGATTCTCTAAAAAAGCTTTGTGCTAGGAGCACTTAATCTCTTGGGCCTCACCACCGTGAAACTACTTAAATTCGAGAACACCATCAGCCTGCGCTCACTCAAGATGCAGTACCATGTTGAGATCCCGGAGTCTCTCTCATCCTTGAAAGAACATAAGATGAGGGAACTCACCACTCATAATTCTCTGGATAAAAACAACAGAAACAACAGGCAATTTGATGTCAGCATCATTCAAAGACTGATTTTGAATTACCCAGAAGTGTTCACCTTCACCGCTAGGAAGTGTAAGGTGAAGATGACCGTGTATTTCCGCAGGTCCTACAGGAAGAGAACTTACTCCACATCATATATAAGCGGCCATACTAGGCTAAAGAGCAAAACACAGATGAAGAAAGACAGGAAAAACTCAGTGTAGTGATAATGTGAATGTATGTATGAGTGCGAGAATGAGTGTGACATACGTCAAACATGTATGACGTGCAAGCACATATTATATAATATTATATAATTCTCTTAAAATGTGATATTTAGTTTTTCATCGTTAGCAATAATGTAATTTTATTATCTAGCGCATTAAGCGCGAATAACATGTGCTTGCACAGATTATGATAATATTGTAAAGATTGAACGTATTTATATTGTAATTGAAACTGTAAAGTTATTCTAAAAATTTATTTTAAAAAATCTAAGCGTATTAATCGCATAAAATACGCATAAATCGCACGTGTTTATTATTCAATGCCGTCGGATCTATCGCTTCCTAGACATCTGATCTAAGTCATCTGCTCAGGGATCTTGTTTGTGACTTGTTTGTGAAGTAAATACAATAATGTGTGTATGTGCCTTGTTGTATCTCAGTGAGTGTCTCCAACTAAGCCCAATCTCGAATACATGGCATCAAGATTTGTCAGTTGTCAGGACTCCAAAAGCGGTACTGAAAACAAATAATCAATAACCTGATAGATTAGTACCATGGTTTATTGTTGCGTGGTCCTGGTGAATGTGTGTGCGGCGTTGTAAACGCGAGGTAATGTCATCGTTAACATTTCTTTCGCTATATCTTATTTTAAAATGAAGAGAGAGAGACAAAAAAAAAATTTTAAGTGAGAGGGGAGACATGTACGTAAATAACGTCTGGTATCCTAGAGAAAACCGTGTTACAACCGTAAAAAACTTTAAATATAAAGTATGGGGTGAACGATTCGTTTTTCTAAAACTTTCTTGAACACAGAGTAACAAAATTATATTTTCCTTCGTAAAGAAAATATCCATGTTTATAATAAGAGGCTCTCTTCCAAATATTTGCTACGATAATTAATGATAACAATATTTTCATAGGCAAATGATAGAGGTGTACAACCAGATCATAATTAATCCG
Source organism: Anastatus disparis (assembly GCA_017163975.1). Classification (NCBI taxonomy): domain Eukaryota; kingdom Metazoa; phylum Arthropoda; class Insecta; order Hymenoptera; family Eupelmidae; genus Anastatus; species Anastatus disparis. Next base: position 660,290 of record JAFFSR010000015.1, on the reverse strand, counting down.
CTTAATTATCAATCGTCCAATTTTTCTACAAAACGAGAATGAATTGAAAATGTTAAAACGAAAATAAATTTTATTGAATTTTGTTGTTGGAATATAGTTAATCAATTACTTTGACGATCTTTTCTAGATAAATGAAATTTTCATGAATGAAAAAATTATTTTTACGGAAAATAATTGTGCACGATAATTTTAATTAATAACACAGCCCCACAAAATAAAAAGTGTCAAAACCCACGGACCAGACCATAAACATCTTATGTTTTTGGGCTCGCTGAATCCGAACCCGTGATCCGTTTGACCCCATCACCTCAGGGTCAAGGTCATTTAAAGGTCAAATTTATGAAATTAGTGGGAACCATATTTTAACAGTATATATTTATGTTTTTGGGGTCGCTGAATCCGAATCCGTGGTCCGTTTAACCCCATGACCTCAGGGTCAAGGTCATTTGAAGGTCAAATCTACGAAATTTATGGGAACCATATTTTAACAGTATATATTTATGTTTTTGGGGTTGCTAAATCTGAATCCGTGGTCCGTTTGACCCCATGACCTCCAAGTCAAGGTCATTTGAAGGTCAAATCAATTTATTTAGTGGGAACCATGTTTTAACAGTATATATTTATGTTTTTGGGGTTGCTGAATGCGATTCCAAGGTCCGTTTAACCCCATCACCTTTCAGTGATGGTCAATTTAAGGTAAATATACAAAATTCGCCTAAAATAAACCTAAATTCATGCTATTTATTTTTTCTTACTATACCTTACACGTTTCTCGTCAAATGATCGGTGCAAAGGTTTCCTTTTACGTTTTTTTCCAGTGGTTTTGCAATCTTTTTTTAACATCTAGCAGTAATCAGTCAGCATACTAGTATCCCATCTACCTTCATATAACGCTCCTCCGTTACTTTAATGTCTTGGTAAAAACGCTTTCCCTGTTTTTCACTATAATCTCTACAATTTTCAGGTAAACTACACTGTCCTTAACCTAACAGTAAACAGTAAACTGACATTGTCATCATTGACAAAGTTAAATTTTATAGCCCAATGGAATGGTATCAACCAGATAGAATAGAGGATTGTTACTTCTGTAACACCAAAGTTATTGGAATGAATAGTAAAAACAAAACTACTGTGAATTATGCTGATGTTATTTCTGTAAAAAGACCTATCGAAATGATGAGAAGAGATGAAGAATTAGATTTTCTTGAGAGGTTATCAGTTGAATCAGATTCCGACGATGAAAAACATGATGATAAAGATAACAACGAAGTCCATGACGGCATTCATGGATATACGATTGATAAGAATGTTTTAAAAGATGAATTCTATGAAAGCGATAGTTATGAAGAAATTGAAAATAACGGCGATGATGATGATGATGACGACAATTACAATCTTTTTCTTCTAGCGGGCCAAAAAGACGAAAGCGTGAAGTTATGGACTCAAAATAAACTAAACGACTTAGTTAGAGAGCTTAACTTACCTAAAGATGAAGCAGAACATTTAGCTTTATCTTTAAAAGCCATGAATCAGTTGGCAAATTCTACTAAAATATCTTTTTACAGAACAAGAAGCAAAAGTTTTGCACCATATTTTGAAGAAATAAATCATGATGGCAATAAAATAGTATATTGTAAAGATGTAAAAGGTTTGATGAATGAAATTAAGCCTAATGTATATAAAGTCGAAGAATAGAGATTGTTTACAGATTCATCAAACAGAAGTTTGAGAGCTGTAATACTACACAACAGGAAACACTATGCCTCAGTTCCAATAGCGCACTCCACTACAATGAAGGAAACATATGACAATCCGAAAGTTATAATACGAAAAATTCAGTATGACAAGCATAAATGGCTTATATGTGGCGATTTGAAAGTTTCTGGAATATTGTTAGGACAGCAGTCTGGATTTACAAAGACGCCATGTTTCTTGTGCTTATGGGATAGTAAAGACCGTGCAAAGCACTATAAAAATCATAAATGGTCTGAAAAAAAATCTCTTGAAGTCGGAAAAAGTAACGCTATAGCTACTTCATTGGTTTACCCGAAAAAAGTTCTCATTCCGCCATTACACATAAAACTTGGTGTAATGAAACAATTTGTTAAGGCTTCAAATAAAGATGGTTAGTGCTTCAAATACTTGAAGAGCAAGTTTCCAAATAAATCAGATGCGAAATTGAAGGAAGGTATTTTTGATGGTTCAGAAATTATAAAAATGATGTCTGATGATCAGTTTATTAGTTCCATGACAAACATTGAAAGAGCTGCATGGCTTAGCTTTCAGGAAGTTACCGAAAACTTCTTGGGTAATCGCCGAAGTCCAAATTACAAAGAAATTGTATCCAAAATGGTTGAGAACTTTGGGAAAATGGGTTGTCCAATAAACTATAAATTACATTTTCTACACAATCACTTGGATAGTTTTCCTGACAACTGTGGAGATTATAGTGAAGAACAGGGAGAGCGTTTTCACCAAGACATTCAAGTAATGAAGAAACGTTATCAAGGTAGATGGGATAATAGTATGCTGGTTGATTACTGCTGGATGTTGAAAAGAGATTGTAAAACCACTGGAAAAAAACGTAAAAGGGAACCTTTGCACCGATCATTTGACGAGAAACGTGTAAGATATAGTAAGAAAAAATAAATGGCATGAATTTAGGTTCGTTTTAGGCGAATTTTGTATATTTTACCTTAAAATGACCTTCAGTTTAAGGTGATGGGGTCAAACGGACCACGGGTTCGGATTCAGCGACCCCAAGAACATGAATATATACTGTTGAAATATGGTTCCCATTAATTTCGTAGATTGGACCTTCAAATGACCTTGACCCTGAGGTCATGAGGTCAAACGGACCACGGATTCGGATTCAGCGACCCCAAAAACATAAATATCTACTGTTAAAATATGGTTCCCACTAGCTTCGTAGATTTGACCTTCAAATGACCTTAACCCTGAGGTCATGGGGTCAAATGGATCATGGATTCGGATTCGGCGACCCCAAAAACATAAATATCTACTGTTAAAATATGGTTCCCACTAATTTCGTAGATTTGACCTTTAAATGACCTTGACTCTGAGGTCATGAGGTCAAACAGACCACGGTTTCGGATTCAGCGACCCCAAAAACATGAATATATACTGTTAAAATATGGTTCCCATTAATTTCGTAGATTGGACCTTCAAATGACCTTGACTCTGAGGTCATGAGGTCAAACGGACCACGGATTTGGATTCAGCGACCCCAAAAACATAAATATATACTGTTAAAATATGGTTTTCACTAATTTCGTAGATTTGACCTTTAAATGACTTTGACCCTGAGGTGATGGGGTCAAACTGACCGCGGATTTGGATGCAGCGATCCCAAAAACATAAGATGTATATGGTCTGGTCCGTGGGTTTTAACACTTTTTTTTGTGGGGCTGTGTAATCTATTAATTTATTAGTCTTATTGATTATCAGTTATTTAGTGCTATAATATATATGTTTATAGTTTTCACCCGTCATATAATTATTGATAAATTAGTTAATCTAATCACTTATATGACGTTAAAATGAATTTCGCTTCTGACTTATAGTTAAAGGTCTCATGTCTCATAAAATTAGTGAAAATTTTACAAGAAAAAATTTAAAAAGCATTATATTACAGCAAGTTTAAATTGTTTGAAATTTCTTGTACATATACATACTTCTAATACGGTTTATATTATATTTAGCATTAATAAATCTAATTGGCTTTTAGAATTTATTTCACATAAAATTTATGACAGTGATAGTTCAATTTTATTATAATTTATATAGCAATTGAACTTTGGATTTCATGTAAATGGATATCAAGTTTCACTGCTGTTAGGAATTAATTTATAAACATGCAAGTAATGTGTTCTCATATTTTAAACGTTTATAATGTATCTAATACTTACGCAATGCTTTCTAAACGGTTGTTGATAGTTTACAGAAAAGATTGCTAAATTATTTTACGAAAGGTTTCTCGCAAAGTTATTAGTAATATTTCTGAAACTTCGTGGAAAATTTTCAGAAAAGGTTTCTTGCAATATTTCGTGGAATGTTTCTCAAATTTTGCCAATAACCTTGCAGCAATGTTTTATCAAAGAATGTTGCAAACTGTCTTGAAAACATTTCGTGAAGAAAGAACCTTGCTAATTTGTAAAATTAATGCAATATTTTGTAAAATTTTCCGAAAATATTGCAGAAAACCTTGGCGGAACCTATTATAAAAGGTTTTTTGCAATATTTAGTAAAATATTTCTGAATTCTTGTCAAAAGCTTGCAGCAACCTTCTATAATAGGTTTTTGAAAAATTTCTTGAAATGTTTCATGAAACCTTTTAGAAACCTTGCTGAAACATTTTCTCGAAGGTATCTGCAATATTTCGTCTAATACTTCTGAAATCTTGCGAAAAATCTTGCTGGAACCTATTGTAAAAGGTTTCTCGCAATGTTACGTTAAATATTTCTGAAATCTTGCCATTAACTTTTCAGCAACCTTTCATAAAAGATTTTCACAAGCTTTCTTAAAGTTTTTCATGAAATCTTGCAGAAACCTTGCTGGAACCTTTCATGATAAGTTTCTCGCAATATTTCGTGAAATATTTCTAAAATCTTACCGAAAACCACGCAGCAACCTTCAATGATAGGTTTTCGAGAGTTACCTTGAATTTTTCGTAAGCTTTTATGAAACGTTTTATCAAATTTTACAAAAACCTGGTTAAACCTTTTATCAAAAGTTTCTCGAAATCTTTTTTGAATCTTGCTAGGTTCTTTGCAGAAACTTACAAAAACTAAAAATTAACAAAGATCAGTTAAATAATGAAAAATTAAATTTTTTTCATAAAATTAAATGCAATGTTTTATTTGTGAAGAAAATTTAATTATATCCTCTTATGTTCAAGAAAATCTTAAAAACTATAAAAATAGAGCTAAGGATAAACTTTGTTTTTTTTTAAAGTTTTATTGAAAACAAAGCAATGAAATTAGATTTTCCTTGGTGAAGATAATATCTGTCTTTATGATATGAGATACGGGTTTATACCAATTATTTGCTACAATCATTAATTGATATAATTATTATTTTATTGGCAAAGGGTAGAGATATACAATCAGCTCATGATTGGTCAGCTTAATTATTAATACTTCAATTTTTCTCCAAAATATATTTTATTTTTGTTGATACGAAAATAATTTTATTGCAGTTGGTTGTCGTAAAAAAATTTATTTAATTACTTTAATGATGTAGTCTTAAATAAGTAAAGCTTTCTTGGTCGAAAAAATTCTTTTCGCGGAAATTAATTGCGCACGGAAAATTTGATTGTTGGTCTATCAATTTATTAGTCTAATTATTTAGTAGTTACTTAGTGCTATAGTATATAGGTTCATAGTTTCTACCTTACCGTAATATAATTATCAATAAATCTGTGAATCTAATCACTTATTCAACATTATAATGAATTTTGCTTCTGATTTGTAGTTAAATGATTCATATCTCATAAAATTAATTAAAATTTTACTAAAATAAATTTTAAAAACATTCTTTCGGATAAAACTTGAATTGTTTAAATTTATATGCACATACTACTAATACATATATTATATTTCGTTCAGATACATTTGGCGAGGGCTTTGGTAATATGACTGCACCTTAAATAAAGAGCTCGATTTTAGATGGTCGTGATTTTGGTTTCTGCTAAAATGATGTTTTTTGTAGTGGATAGACGGTAGCCCATAACAGTCCTGAGCGAGGCATATTGAATTATTTCTATGGTTTGCGTTCGTTCACTGATTTTAGGGAAGTATATAAAAATACCACAGTCCAGTATAGGCTTAATAAAATCTTATATAGAATTAAAAGTGTTTGTGGGTGAGCTCCTCACCATGTACCACAGAGGTATTTTATAATTTTATATGCTTTCTGGCATTTAACTGCTACTGACTCGACCTGATGATTGAATGTGAGTTCGTGAAAATTAATCCTAAAAATCTGGTTGACTCAATTGAACTTAAAGCTTTCCCATTAATGTTAATAGAAGTTGATCCAGGATGTTATTTTTATTCGAATAAATTAATTTAGTTTTCTTAGTAGTTAGCAGTAGATCAAGTTTTAGCAAGCTAGAGCGAATAATTTTTTGCTTAGATTGGATGCTCTAATATAAAGTACTATGTCGTCAGCCAACTGTGAAACCTGGATCATTTCGGAGATACTCTCGATAAGGTCGTTGACATATATTAAGTCTTTCTTTCTTTCTCTTTAATTGGCCTTTTGATTTTTCATCATAGGCCATCATCAATTTTTTGCCCCGAGGGGACTTTTTATTATTAATTTTTGTGTTGTTCCGAAGAACTCTCTATTTTGTGTTTTGTGTTCTTCGGGTTCTCTTCCCCACGGAAAACTACGAAAATTGTTTTTCCCAGTTTTCCCAGGGAGTCACAACCCCGATCCACTAGGACGCAAGCCAGCTGCCTTAAGCAACTGAGTTACTTTTCGTCCTTTAACGACGGAGCTCGTAAGTGTGTTCATAGGAACAAAGCACATGTAACAGAGGTGCTTGCTTGAAAAACAGCCGCGAGCGGGATTCGATTCACGGTCCCCCGAGAATACGAATCCAATGCTCTTACCGACTGTGCCACAGACCGGCTCACATATATTAAGTAGAGTAACAAACTGAGTACACCACCCTGAAGAAAACCTTTATATACATAGCGAGGATGATCAGTATTGTACTGACTAAGAGAGGTCCTTATGTTTGGGTCACGAATCTTGTTGTAACTTGGGGATATTTTTTTATACATAAAATTATGGAAAAGGCCGCGAGCATTCGATCTAACGCTCGATCATTCCAAAATTATGAGCTATTTTGTTCAATTCTTAAAGATTTTTTTTAAAAATCATTGTTTATAACAACGAATATTACTTCCCAATGAGAACTTCTAAATTCATTCTGTAACATTCAAGTAAAAGTTATGATTAAATTTTTTTGATTAAAAAAAACATGTTAAAAAATCTCATCTCGTTCAAAAGTTATAGAAAAATAAAAATTGTGATAAGAATTGTTATTGAAATTAGCATAGAATCAAACTTTAATTTTTATTGAATTATTGTAATGATTTTTATGTTTTTCATTTTAATATAATTTTTGAACAGGTTGAGATTTTTAAACACGTTTTTTTTTTAATCAAAAGGATTTAATCTAAACTTATACTATAATGTTACAGAATGAACTTAAAAGCTTTCATTCGAGAGTAATATTCGTTATTATGAAAAATGACTTTTCAAAGAAACCTTTAAGAATTGAAAAAAATAGCTCATAATCTTGGAATGATCTAGCGTTGGATGAAATGCTCGCAGCTTCCTTAATAATTTCATACATAAAAACATATCCTTAAGTTACAACAAGATCTGTGACTCAAACATCGGGACCTCTCCTAGTGAGTATAAATAGAGCGCCGAGTGGTAAGGTGTTGTATAAATTTCAAAATAGAATCAGAGCATCTAATACGTTTGAATTTTAGTAGTAGAATCTTAGGATTGACATTGTCAAAAGTGCCCCCTATACGTCGAGAAAGGCGGTTGGAGTATCTCTGTTGTTCTTAAGACCATACGCTATAAACAATTTTCAGACGAGTCAGTTTGTCATAACATGATCTTCTCTTCCTAAATCCTAAATTGGAGTTGTGCAAAATATGATGGTGTTCACAGAATCATTGAATTGTGTTTTTGACCATCAATTCAAATACTTTACATAGGCAGGAAGTCATTGCTATTGGTCTGAGTCTAGAATCGTCAGGTTTGTTAATGAAATGAATATAAGAGCCTTGCTAGGTTAGTGGATGTTTTTGAGAATGTTTCTTTTTGGACTCAAGTGCAGCATTAAGTGCAGTGAATTTAAATGGATAGTCAAAAAAGGAGTTTATTGTGTTAGAGTCCTCGGATTTAACACTTATAGTAGAGTCTGTATCAAGAAGTGATGCTATTTTGTCCAGTGCGACTAGAGCTTAAGCTTAATGTTTTGCATTGTCGTGATTTGCAATAATTGTTTTTGCCCACTTTTTCTTAAAAATTTTAGTTTTACCTCATACGTAAGAAGGGCTATTTTTAAAATCAATGAACTTATAAAATTGCGTGTAACTGCATTTCTTTTTTCCTATAAATTTTTTGTAAAACTTCGTTAGCCTTTAGGTAATTTTAATGATCACTAGGCAAACCTGAGTACTCCCATTTGTTAAAGGTCACTTTATGAAGACTTCTGATCTTATCGCACTGTGCATCCCACCAAAGAACAGGGTTGCGAAGCCTTAAAGCAGCCACTTTCTTTTTGACTGGAGTACAGGATTTAACAACAAAGGGAACTTTATTAACCCAAAAATTATATTTATTAACTGCAGTTGAGTTTACATCAACAGAATCGAAGAAATGTAAATAACCTTTATTTAGTAGATTGGTGCATTTATTCCAGTCGGTTACTTTAGAATAAAGTGTGAATGATTTTCTTGTATATGAAGAGCCTTCAATAATTAACTCGATTTTCATTTGAAAATCTGATCTGTGCGGGTCTGTTGCTGATAAGATTAAATTTAACCTTATCAGCAACAGAAATGGAAGATATGACGAGATCAATGTTGGTATTTTTTTCCTGGCGACGTCGATATGAGTAGAAGTGTTATGGTTGTGAATGACGAATCTATTGAAGTCAAGACCCGCAAGTAGATTTTTACCGTCGTTGTCATTATGAAACAGTTCTCATTCAAGTGCTGAGAGTTCAAGTCACCAAAAACAATAGTAGAGTCACGGCATAAAAACCAAATCACTGCTCATGACTTCATTCCAGTAACTGGGAGGGGGTGTACTTAAGGTGGTTTATAACATGCTATTAGATTAATACTTGGATAAGTAGAATTTGTCTTCATCCCTCCTAATTCAACCTCGAAAAGGGAATAGGGGATATTTAAAATTTGGAAGTCAATATCTGTTTTGAAGATGGAGATCATTTCTCCTCCAGTGGTATTAAGTCGGTCAATTCTATGTACATTATAACCATTGAAGGTGATGGGGGAGTAGCTTTCAAGCCAGGTTTCAACTCCCACGATGATATCATATTCTTCTATTGCCTTTTCAAATTTTAATTTTCGAACATTCAGTCTTCTAACATTCCAATACATTATATTTAAATTCTTACTAGTTTCCTTGCCATTCTGGCATTTATCTATAATATTCTTGTTATCTTTAATTATATTTGTATTGTTATCTCGTATATCCATTGTTAATTTTCGATATTTTGATTTATCTTTTTATCATCTTCTTTTAGCCATCTGTTGAAGGCGCTAGTCTTTTTAGTCTGGTTGGATCGATATCCATGTCAGTAATTAGAATTTCTGCTGAAGTAAGATTGTTTATATCACCAACGGTTAGACTAGGTGGATTTAGATATTCTTGTGTGGGGCTATAATTTCCTTTTTCAGTCCAATCATCGTTTTTTTGTTTTAGTATTGGATAGAATTTGACAATATGGTCTTGATTTTTGCCAAAATGACATTTAATGTCATCTGCCCCCGGAAAAATCCAATTATTAATATTTTGAAAAGTTAATTCAATTTTGTTAGGAACTTCATCGAAGTCTTCTTCCTTAACGTAGAATTGACGTCCATGAGAAAAAATGTGCCTTCTACTGTCGTTTGATGTAGACGCTCTACTATTCGTGATGCCTCTCTTTGTTGTAATATTTAGCGCTTTAAGTTAATCAACAATTAAGTTTTTTGTAATTTGCGGCAATACATTTGATATAAGAATACGTCTATATTCGTGTACGGCTTTTCCAGGAAGAAAAGGTTAAAGGCAAGTGTTATTATAATTGTTTTGCTTAACAAGCTTTCAGCCGCGGCTTCGGAATTTAGAATGAAGTATACTCTCTTTTCGGAAATTTTAGAGAAGTACATCAAATTTTTTATCTCCATAACCTTTTCAAACTCATTCATATATTGATCGTTTGTTACGCCCTCCATTGCATTAAGTAGCACTGATTGCTTAAACGTAGACTTATTGTGTTAGCACAGGACAACTTTTTATTTATGTTTTAGAAGCTTGTGTGTTAATTACTGCTCGATTCTCTTTTATCTGTTTGCGTCAGCGTCACTTCATTATCTGTGTCGATAGTTGGATTTAACTCATAAACACTAGCATTTCTAGAATGTTCGAGCTATGTAGCATCATTGCTAGCTCCGGAAACCGATGCACTCCTTTTCTCCAGAACATTTTACAAAAGGAGGAATTATGCACCCCGAGACTGCAAAGCACTTCAAAAGTGCCTGCACAAGAACTTTATAATCAGAAAAATCACCAAAAAACTCATGTGTGATGCAAAAAAATTACAATGCCATAGCACCACTGCCCACGTCTACACGGTATGACGCCTCAATTGCGACCGTTGAGATTTTTTGTATAAATTAAGAGACATGAAAGTTATTAAATCACTTTTTTGCTGCAATAAACTATTTTACTAGCATAAAGAAATAGACTTATTAGAATAAAGTAATGATTTCTTAATTTTGAATATTATTTGATAGTTAAAAATTATTTTAAATGAATAACAATTTTTTCAACTCAAAAAGATGTTTGCATTGTTTCTAACAAGAATAATCAATTCATTTAAATTTATGAGATACGTTTACAGATTTAAAAATTGAGTTTTTTACCAAAAATAAAAATTTTAGTTTAAAGATATAAAAATAGATAAGGTTTATAAGGATAAGTTTTTCTTAATTTTCAATCATAATATTCGAATTTTTAAGATTATTTTCATTAATTCAAAGAAATTTAATTTATTAAATCGCTTTTTTGCATCAATAAAACATTCAACTAGCAAAACATACTTATTAAGATTAAGTAATGATTCATTAATTTGAAAAATCTTTTCTTATGATTCAAAGAAAATTAAATATAAAATATTTTTTAATTTATAATAATTAATCATTTTAAATGAATAACAATTTTATCATCAAGAAAAAATGAGCTCATTGTATTTCAATATTAAATACTTACATTAAAAATTTCAATTCTTGAACCGCTTCTTTGGAATCAAAAATATTTTATTATTGGATAGAAATAATTTTATTGAAATAATGAAAATATTTCTCCAACTCAAATATTATAACTTTCGATTAAAAAAATATTCAATCTAAGATATTTTCTAATAAAGATTGAATGATTTTTTTTAATCAATTACAATTTTATCATCAAGAAAAAATAAGCTCATTAAATTTGTAGGTTGGCAGAAATAAAAGTATATGCACGTCAATTGTGAAATGTTAGATGATTAAAATATAATTTATTTGTAAATTGCCAGGTTATAATCTTGGTGGAGAATAGCGAACACGCGCGATTAGAGCCAGAATGAACCCCAAGCACAATCTTGCCCCCGGATTTCTACTTATACTCTGCGTGGACTGTAACTAATCAAAAGCCTTCAACATTAGAACATTTGTTTACAGTGCCTAACTTACACTAGTTATTAGTTTTTTACTTAAACCAGACAATCATATAGCTTGAAACTCAAGCAAGTGTGAATCGTTGCACATCTTGGATACGCGGAATTTCACACCTAACTAATGTACGTTTTCTGGTTTCTTTGAATTTAGTCAACGGTTACTAATTTCTTGTAATTGTATTATTACATTTTATATGTAGAGAATTCGTTATTAGATATTATATTATATTATTTTCTAAAAATTCAAAAATTTATTTCTTAACCTCAAAATTTGAATTCTGAAACGGAAGAATGATGTATACTAATGTTTACGTCGGCTCTATCTTGTGCCGCATTTTTTGCTTTATAACAATATTTTAGACTTTTCAAACAAGATTAATATTAATAATTGTTCTACATATATATGGCTAGAGGAAATGACAACATTAAAAGTATATTGTCGTCTCAGAAAATTGTAAACAGCTGTATAAAAAATATTTAATAGATTTCTCTCACCTGACCGCAGCGCCACCCTATATGTAGCGGTGAAATAGACCCGACCGCTTCTTAATGAAAAATAAAAATTCAATTTCTATTCTTGTCAATAGATTACAAATTTTAAACCAAACAAAATAAACTTTGTTGTTGTCAAATAAAATTATTTTTGAGACTTTGGCATCTTTGTTTATGATTACATTAGATTTTGGTAAAAATTATAAACTTTAAAATGCTATAACTCTTTAATAAATTGTAATATTTAAATAATACAAAGTTTAAAATAATCGTTTTAATATTATCTAATAAATTACTATGTGAAAAATTAAATAAACCCTTTATACCCAAAAATATAAACCATTATCTAAAATACTAACTTTTGACACAGACTGTATGGCAAGAACAACCTTAATAAATAGAATTGAAGGCCCAGATGCAATAAGGGCACTTACGCTCGAAGCACGTAAAAGTAAAGTCACTTGGTGGTAAGAATTTCATTTTCTTCAAATAAAATAAAAAAAAATTGACGTTGTAAAACTCATCATGCCGCATTTTTTTGATATTAACAGTTTTCTTATAAAATTTTTATTTTTTTAAAAAAAAGTTAAGAACAAGAAAATTTTTTACATTATATTTCAATACTTTTTTAAACTTAAATCATTGTGATTCGTGTAAATATTAACTAATCTCGCTGAAATTTGAAAGATATCTTCTAAATATTATAGCAAAACTTATGATGAAGATAAAAAATTTTAATTCTTAAATAGTTAGTCGCAATTGTTTATTAACTAATACAAATTACGAATTGTGCGTTTATAATGTTCTCGAGAAAAAAGTATCGAGAGAACTTTCAAGTACAAGAAACTTATAGCGAGAAAGTTTTTGGTTTTTGTATGAAGAAAATTGTGGAAAGTTTCAAATCGATTGATAGATAATTAAAAAATATAACAACATTTACAAGTAGCGCGCATGCGGTCGAGCGCTGCAATTTTCTTGTAAGTTAGATGCTCAGTGTATATTACGTCAATTGAATGACTCCTTGAAAGTATTATTGGAAAAAGCAATAATACAAATATAACAATATAAAATTCAATACTTTAAACAATATATTTATTAAAATAAATTAACATGTTAATAAAAACCTGTGAACACATAAATTTTGAATTTTTCAAATTTAGTTTTCTTGTACTGTTAAGTCCTGGCTTTACACCAGGACAGAATTAATGATCAATTATGTTGTTGTTGTTATGAGGAAAATATGTTTTATTATAATATTGAATAAAAGCATAAAGTTTGATTTAAAAACGTTTAGTTTAAAAGTTAAGTCTAGTGGTAGAAAAGCTCTACCAATTTTAATTGATATGAATCGTTCTCACGATTAAATATACTTGAATCGAAAGGAAATATAGATCAAAATATAATTGTAATGATCTCACCTTGATTTCGGTGTAGTAGTTACAGGACGGGTACAGCCAGACGATAAATGAACACTCTTGGTTAATATTTAATTAGATAGATATTTATTTCTTATTTTGAACAGTATTTATAATCAGTTGAATATAATTATTTTGTATATTTTATAGTGCAATTTAATTGTATAGCGCGATTTATTCAATGTACTCGAAATTTCTGTATAATAATGTCTTTACAAGTGCTTTTTTGAAGTGCTCTCATATATGATTTTTCGTCGGTATTTATAGTAATTATTCATATTTATTATTTATGAATAATTGTTTTAGAATTTCTTCAAAGTTGATGAATAGATATTAAGCATTTTTATGAAGTTTTATAATTTCATTCTTATAACTGATTTTAAGTTTCTTTAACTGTTCTACTTATTTTTTTGTTTAGCTTAACACATTCTTATATCGTTCAATAACTGTTTTGATTAGTTCATGTTGAGAAATTTTTTAAAGAACAGATACGTTTGTGACGTAATAGTACTATTAATTTAGTTTTAGTTCTCTTTTAATAACAATTATTTACGATTGTTTAAAGGTTTTAAACATAAATAAACATATAAACGTACAAATATTTAAATAGATAATCTCATAAATAAACAAACCTTTAAATAAATAATCATGTAAATGAACAAACGCATTTAAATAAATAAAGAAAAATTTGTCATGTTATTATTTAATAATCATGATATAAGTCGAATAAACGTTAGACAAAAAAAGACTGTTCGAAAAATATTCCTATATGTTAAGACCACAGCACTTGCCTAAATTGCATATATATATATATATATATATATATATATATATATATATATTTATACGAACAAAATTCAGGTTAATGTTTATATAGAAGAAGAGTGAACATACACATACATATATGTTTACTTTTGTAAATGTGAAACTCAACATTATATTGTTTAAAAATATTACTTTTTATGTTTTTAGAAAACTCATATTACTAATGCGAAAGAAAAGAAGATTGAATAAAATAAATAAGAAATACTTTGAAATAATCAAAAAACCAGTACTAAACAAAAATCTGAAATGTAATTATTTGATTATTAAATAAATTTATTACAGATTTTTGTCTATTTATTTATTTGTTTTTTCATTTATATGTTTATTTATTTTTAATAAATATTATATTATTATTTTTATATTTGTATTATTGCTGTTTCCAAATAATACTTACAAGGAGTCATTCAGATGACGTTATATTCACTGAGAATCTAACTTATAAGAAAATTGCAGCACTCGACCGCATGCACGCTACTTGAGTAGTATAGGACCTACAATGGAGAGACGGATGACGTCATTCTCCCTATCGTAGAATTGTGTGTATATGTGTGCGTGCGTGCGTGCGTGCATGTATGAGGGAATGGTGAAAGGTAGTAAAATCAAAGACGATAGACGCTTATAGGAGGATTCTTTTGGGTTACATTTTTCGTTCGAAAGCCTAGATAACATTTTAACATTGTTTGTATATCTATACATATAAATAGTGTGCTATATATATATAATATATATAGATATAAAAATACATGGGATTTGGTGGCGCCCCCAATTAGCTGGGTAACAGAACTAACTCATTTTTGGCAGAAATTTCCCACTCAACAGTACGCTTCTGTAAGCGTCTATATTCGTTGGTAAAATAAACGATGCTTACTCACCACGGGTTGAAATATAAATGACGACTTTTAAAAATGTTTCTCATTATAAAATTAAGATAGGAAGTATCAAAAGGAGAAGAGAGAGAGAGAAAGAAAAGAGAGGGTTAAAATAGAAAATTATTTAAAATATTCACAGAATTTATTTGAGAAATTCACTTTTATTTTAATTACACTTAATTAAATTACACATTTTATTAAACATTTAAATTAAATCTTATATTATATTAAAGTGAAATCACTTAAATGTGTCTAATCTTTTGGTAATAAATGTAGCAATTTTTTATTGGGCCTTATATTTTCTTGGGCCTTATATTATTTTGGGCCCTCTATTTTTTTGGACCTTATTTTTTCTGGGCCTTATATTTTCTTGGGCCTTATTTTTTTTGGTCCGTATATTTTCTTGAGCCTTATATTATTTTGGGCCCTGTATATTCTTGGGCCTTATTTTCTTTTGAGCCTTATAATTTATTGGGCCTTATATTTTCTCGGGCCTTATATTTTTCAAGTCTAATATCTTTTAAAAAATATTTTTTTTGGTTCAATTTTGTTTTGATTCCTACATTTTTTTGGTCTATATGTTTTCTAACGTAGCGTTTCATCCGAGCCTGTATACTTTTATATTGGATTCTTCAGTGGAGCGTATTTTTATAATGTTTTATACAGGCTCTGCACCAGATGCTTTAATATTTTTTTCATTTCAAATGCAATGTTTTAATGTCTTATTCTTACACTAGATATTGCGAATCTAATAGCATATCCCCATATGCAGTCTTTTATACAGCGCATCTCTGTATGCAGCTGATTTAATAGCTATAACAGCACAGCCTCATGTGCAGCCGATTAAACAGCGCATCCCAATATGCAGCCGTTCAAACAGCGCATTCCAATATGCAGCCGATTCAACAGCGCATCCCAATATGTGGCCGATTCAACGGCACATCCCAATATGCAGCCGATTCAACAGCACATCGCCATATGTAGCCGATTCAACAGCGCTTCCCCATATGTAGCCGATTCAACAGCGCATCCCAATATGCAGCCGATTAAACAGTGCATCCCAATATGCAGCCTTTTAAACAACGCATTCCAATATGCAGCTGATTCAACAGCGCATCCCCATATGCAGCCGATTTAACAGCACATCTCAATATGTAGCCGATTCAACAGCGCATCCCCATATGCAGCCGATTCTACAGCGTATCCCCATAGGCAGCTGATTCAACAGCGCATTCCCTTATGTAGTCGATTTAATAGCGTATCCTCGTATGCAGCCGATTTAGCAGCGCATTCCCTTATGCAGTCGATTTAACAGCGCGTCCTTTATACAGCTGATTCAACATCATATCAAACTATTTTGAAAGCGTCAGTTGATATATATATATATATATATATATATATATATATAATTTAGTTAATATCATATTTTTTATTATATTTCGAGTTCAACTATTACACAATCTAAAACATAAATATAAACAACATCTTTTGACATATTCTTTATAATATCTCTTTATAAACAATGTTTTTTGTACATGGGTGATTCTATTCGAACGGGTCAAATTCAAATTTTGAAATAATAGTAAATAAAGGTGTTTATTTTAAAAATTTTACTCAGGTTTTTTTATGGTTATATCTAATAGAACAATATCCCAAAGTAGCCAAGCTGTCCATAGGTTATTCCCAGAAAAACTGATAGATAAGAAATATACTGATACGGAGGAATTACTTTTATTCCAGGGGAATTACTTTTTTTATTACCATCATTTGATATATTATTTTCTAATAATATTTATGTCAAACAAAGATTCTAAACTATTTGAAATACTTTAGAATTAGCTATTACCATGTATGGATGAATTTTTAAAAATAAAAAACGAGTTACAGCAAAAATATGTATTTTTAAACATTATTAGAAGAAAGTTAAAGAACAAATACATCCATACTTGAGAAAGTTTAATTTTTCAAAATATATAATAACATTATTTTTGTGTTTGGGAGTGAAGTCAAGTGTACTTGATGATAAAGGATTAGTAGGGAGTTCGCCACGTCCACGTGTAGAAACCATTTTATTACCAATACAATCTAAAATAATATATTATCAATTTATAGATTTTCCAATTCAGATTTTTCAAAGACTTTCATTTAAATTCAAATAATTATATACTTACTTTAATTTCAACGACAAACTCTTCATCAAGGCTAATGACAGACTGATATTTTTATTTTCTGAATACTACGATGTAACCTTTGATTTCGCTTTATTTATTTGTAGTATATACGTAGTATATAGTGTAGTATGTAAAAATGACTACAGTGATTGTTTACAAAAAGATTTGAGAATGTGCTTACTCGGAAATTCTCCACAAATATATATATATATATATATATATATATATAGATGACTTAGTGAACTGCCGACCAAGAGGGGAGGTATACAGTCCGCTCATACTCAGCGGCGAACAGCAATAATTATGTTGGCGTTTTGAATGTCAAAAGTTTCTTATGAGTTGCGCGCGCACGGCTGGCTGATATCGGTTGGCTTTTAAAACGCCAACATTTGTTTTTCTGTCTCCCGTAAACTTGTAGTATACTGCGCCCTCACGCTTTGGCATACAGCATACAAAAAGTTCTTTCAGTGTATATATTCAATTTTGAATGTATAAAAATTATAAGCAGTATAATATGTATTAAATTTCAAGTGTACAAATAATTTAACACTTCATGGTTTGAAATTCATGAATAAAATTGTTGACTTTATTATTTAATTAGAATTTTGTGAGTGTATCTCAAAAAAGGCAGGGGAATTATATGCCAGGGGAGATTACCTGATAATTTGAATGAAATTTTTACCGAGTGAACGGTCTCCAACATTCACTGCTATACAAACTTCTTTAGTTGTACATTACTACTTTCTTAAACGTCTATTACGTATTTAAATATGCGCTTATATCATCTGTGACAGTTAAATGTTCAGAGCCAATGAAATGTATTCTATGATCAACAAAGCAATTTTTTAGCGAAATAAACAAATAGTAACAATATTTCCATGTGATAGGAATAGCATATATTTTCATAAGATTCAAATATAACATTTTTTATTATTATTGCTTTTTATCTATGAAAAAATATACATTTTTTTTTATAATAACAGAGGGTTAAAGAAAATATTTTTTTTAAACCATTCTGCTGAAATGTATTTACGGATGGAAAAAAATATTTTTTGATATTTCAAGAGTATTAATTCATCTATCCTGTATCTCTACAACGTTTAAAAAAAATGTTATATATGATTACAGACAAGGGAGATTACTTTTTATACTTTCTAAGGGTTCCTACAAAAGCTACATTGAAATTAGCGATTAAAAAGTCAATGGATCATAAAGTTACAACCTAAAAGTATATGAAAAATTTGTGGTTAATAATATTTGAACCTTGTATTGATAGTTTATTAAACGATTACATGTGATTACCCGTTAGAATAGAATCACCCATATATTGTGTTCTGATCATTCTTATTTTCTCCGTTGACAATAGCGTAGTCACCTGAAAATGATTTAAAATTATTTTTAAATTTCGTCCTTGAAAGAGCAACATATAATTGCCCATGACTAAAAACTGGTGACGGCAAATAAACACCAACTTTTCCATAAGATTTTCTTAGTGATTTATTAATAGTCATTGCAAATCCTAATCTAATATAAAACTGTTTTCGTTGCATATTGAACAAAGTTCCTTATTGACATTTAAATTTCTTAAAAGTATTATGATAGACCCTACTTTTAAATGTAATTTATGTGGTAGAAGTCCATTAGGAGTTAAATTATTTAAAAATTCTGTAGGTAACATAATATCTAAATTTTCTTTGGTATCATCTTCAGCTGTATAAGTACTCAAATATTCGACATGGTTTCCTTCCATTAAATTCAAAACATTATTAATGATTTCAGTAACATCATTATTTTTAGGAGCCAAAATAACTTTTTCCGTTATATTCTTATTGTCTATTTTTATTGTTTTTCCAAATATATTTCTTTGACAAGATTTTCTTTAATGATAAAATTATCTGATATAGCACTTACTTTATCATTATCTTCAAAAACATTGCGGCGTTTTCCTTCTCCGATATCTAATAACCATTGTTTAAAATTACTATTATTATCCGAAACTCGCAGATTTTCATTTAACTCCATTCGTTTAAAATTTTTCCATAATAAACTAAATTTAACTGAATTTTCAATAATGTTCATACGGCTACCATGTAGTACAATTGGTAATGTTTGCCTGAAATCTCCTGATATGATTACAGTTTTACCACCAAAGGGTTGGTTTACATCGCATAAATCTTGAAAAAGACGATCAACCGCTTCAAAAACAAATTTTGAAGTCATGGATATTTCATCCCGAATAATTATTTGTGTTTCCTTTAATTGTCTGCCTTCTGCAAATAAGACTTAACATTACAAGTTATACAATCTGTTGTATTTAACGGTAGTTTAAATATTGTATGCACGGTTTTTCTATCGACTAATGAATTCGCTGCTATACCTGTCCAAGCTACACATAAATAATGTATGGTATGATATTTAAAATAAGCTATTAAGTAAATAACTTTTTCCACTTCCACCTGGTCCATCTATAAAAATATATTTTTCTTTACTTTGGTTGTTTAAACTTTTTAGTGTAGAGTTGAATATTTGCCTTTGTTTATTACTTAAAGAATTTATTTTTATTTCTTATTCATTAAGAATATAATTATTATGATTTCAAATTGTTTCATCATTATCTTCTTCTATAAATGTGCTTATGTTAGGTAAATTAAAATCGTTTAATGAAAATCCATTGACTTGTAAATTATTTTTAATAACATTCAATGCAAGATTTTCACCTAGATTTTTTTCGTATTTAGGATGGTAAAATTTGTCTTAATATTTTTCATATAAATCTCGTACATTTATAGGATTATGAAAAACGCAAATAAAAGCAAATAATTCACAAAGAGCACAAGAGAATTCTGTTGAAGATGCTTCTTCCAAACATCTATGCCATTCTTCATCTTCATTAATTAATTGTTTTGCCTTAGCTGCCTTATAAAACGAATTGTACATCACATCATCAACAGTACGCTAAACTTCAAAATACGTGGCTCCTTTAACATGTAATAGTAATAACCTAATGAAATAACGTTCTCTATCTTTTGGACTTACTAAGTACATTCTACTGAGTATTGGTTTTCTTTTTTTTTTCTTTTATTCTACTTTTTCAGTTTTTCTTTAAATGTATAAAAATTTGGTATTTCTGAATACAAGTAATTTCGTGTTTGAGAATCTTCTCTATTCAATTCAAAATATGCTGTTAATGTTGTTCCCACATTTTTTTACATGATCATTTCTTTTTTTCCTTTTTTAAAAAATACGTTTAGTCGATTTTCTTCATGAACGCTTAGACGTTTTATAGTATGTGAAATAACATGTAAGGGATATTCAAATAATCTCTGCATGGCTTCGGGTGAACATAAATATCATGTATTAATGTATTGTTGGATTTCGTCATATTCATATTCAACATTTTTACTATTGTCATTTTGAAAAGTGTCTTTATTTTCTGATTGAAAATCTACATTTACTTGATGTATTTCAATGTATGCACAATCATGACCTTTATAACTGTATTTGAATAAATATTAAATGCATTGTACAGTGGAACAAACTTCTACGTTTATGTATGCATTAAATTTCAATAATAAGTAAGGATTATAAGGAACAACAAATCCATTATCTGCAATTCTTTCTATAAATTATTTTTAAAAATAATTTCGACACCATCATTTTTGCGTTTGTATAGTGGATACCCATTTGATTTAAATGTTGTATTATTAAATTTTTTGGAAAATTTTTCGTACATTGTTTCGTATTTTTATCCATACACGTACAATTTATATTTTGCATACTGCAGGCACCGTGTATCATAAATTGTTTAACAATACTGTATAATTTTGGATAAATATCTCTATTTCTGCACTTATTAATTTATTAACTTTTTCGGGATTGTCAAATTTACCGATTTTTTGGATAACTTGAGAAATTTTGCTTCCGAATACTCTCATAAAATTATAATGGGAGACCTGGATGCCGATCTCCTGCGTGAGAGCAGTGATGCCAAATTTATTAATAAATTGTCGGCTGAGCTTTCGTTACAGTTGGTTCAGCACGGTGCCATGCATCACACTTCAACGTCCTACACGTGGATTGACCTGATTCTTGTTGACGATATTGACACAGTACTTGACGCACGCAACTTACCGGCGAATTTTCACAGTCGGCACAACTTAATTGATGTATGTATTTCTTGTCATCACATTAAGACAGATAATAAAATAATTAAGTATAGAAATTACAAAGATATCTGTTCAAACTTATTGGTACAGAGTTTGGCCGGCTGTGATTGGACGCCATTTACAGTTGGTACAGTTGACCCAGAATCTGCACTTGGATGCCTCTGTGACAACCTTACGGCGGCAATACAAAATCTACCACCACTAAAAACACTTGAAATTGGTAAAGATAAATTTCCTTGGATTGATAAAGAGTTGTCGCAGATGCGGCACAAGAGAGATGCCACGTATCATAGATTTAAACGGACGAAGGAGGAGCGATATCTCTCCGAATTTTTGCAGCTGCGTAAAACAATAGATAAACGGACGGAACAAGCTAAAACAAATTATTATCATTATATACTATTCGATGCTCTTGCTGGAGGTAATGTCTGGAAGGAGTTAAAAGACCTGGGACTCCTGTCCGGACCTCAAGGGGACTTGAATGGATTCACTCCAGATGAGCTTAATGCACATTTTGCGGGGGTGTCGGTCTCGCCACGCGATGATACTGTGAAACGTAAAAGGATTCTTTCTGAGTGTAGTGAAAGTGGTTTTGCCTTTAAGCCAATTAATATTAATGATGTAATCCTTGCGATTTCGCATTTTTCATCACAGGCTTGTGGCGAGGATGGAATCCCGCAGAGTGTGAAACTTAAAGCACTTCCGGTTATTGGAGAGCATCTTGTGACTCTGTTCAATTCCTCTTTTGCACGGGGGGTCTTCCCTTGCCTTTGGAAGCGTGCACGCATTGTGCCATTAAAAAAGTGTCCTGCACCAACAATGCCTAAAGATTTTAGGCCCATAGCAATATTATGTTTTCTTTCAAAGGTTCTTGAGAAGATTGCCCATGACCAACTGCAGGAGTATATTATGACACACAAAATACTTGACTCCATGCAGACTGGTTTTAGAAAGCATCAGTCAACGCAGACTGTCATACTTAAACTTACAGACGACATAAGATTAGGTCTTGACAAGAAACTTGCCACGATACTACTCCTATTTGACTTTAGTAAGGCATTCGACACGATCTCCCCTTCCAAATTGCTTGCGAGGCTTAGATTGATGGGGTTTTCTAGGGCTGCACTCGAGTGGATCAACTCCTATTTATCAGGTAAGAAACAAATGGTTTCTACACATTTGAAAGAGGATTCAGATTGGCTAACAACCAATCTAGGAGTTCCACAGGGTTCAGTGCTGGGGCCTTTGTTGTTCTGCCTTTACATTAATAACATACGTGACACGCTCGACCCCTGTTGTGTCAAGCACACATTATATGCTGATGACCTCCAAATCTATACTCAGGTCCCTTATGAACATCTGAATGAAGGTATTCGTATTATGCAGAGGGCGGCCAGAGCAGTGTCGGGATGGGCTGTCGATGCTTCACTCGCATTAAATGCAAGCAAAACTAAGGCGATCGTTTTTGGCAGTAGTCGTTTTATTAATGACTTTTATGCTGGTGAGCCAAGAACGATTGAGCTTGAGAGAGGTGTCGGCATATCTTTCTCTGATACCGTTACGAGCCTTGGTGTTGTGCTTGACGCTAAGTTGTCTTGGGAGCCGCATATTAATATGGTGACTAAAAAATTTAATAGGATAATGTATAGTTTACGGTTCTTTCGTCGGTACACCACTGAGGCCCTGCGTAAACAACTCGCAGCCGCCTTGCTATTTCCGCACCTCGACTACTGCTCAGTAGTTCTGCTTGATGCTTCGCAGGGGTTGAGAAGACAATTACAAAGACTACAAAATTCATGTGTGAGATATGTATTAAGCGTAGGAGTGGGCGATCATATCTCTCCTCATAGAGCTGCGCTTGGTTGGCTGCGTACTGATTTAAGGAGATAGTATTTTATAGCTGTACTTATGTACAAAATCGTGCGCATGAATACTCCCGAGTATCTAGTGAGTCTCTTCACTAGATATGTACCTAGGGTAGCCACTAGGGGGGAGATCAGGGACTTCGCGGTGCCCTTCATGCGTACTGAGACTAGAAGAAATTCCTTTCAAGTTCAAGGTGCGCATTTTTGGAACTCCCTGCCTGCTTATATAAAAAATCTTCCATCGCTCGGCAGGTTTAAGTCGGCTTTGAGGACGTACTTACTCGACCTCGAGTGAAATTAATTTTAAGTATTTTAATTTTTGTGTTAATTTATTTTGTTTTGTCCTATATATAGATTTAAGGTGTAAATGTATTTATTAGCGTGAATGATGGATGAGTGTATGCGGAAAGTATGAGTGGTTCTGTTTTTATTAGAAGTCATGACATCTTCGGTATTGTTTTCAAATGTAATTATTATTTTATTTTTTAATTATTTACTATTACTTTGTTATTGTATTGTTCAATTTTATTTTTATAGTATTGTCCAATTTTATTTTTATTGATGTCATGACAGTGATTCCTCTTTTAAATTATGTATTTTAATTCAATGACTGATAGATATTTAAGACTGTTTTTATTGTAATTTATGTTTTCTGCGTGTATTTAGAAACGTCTGTGATATCACTTTTACATGGTGACTTACTGATACAGTATTATATATTAATTTTAATAATTGACTGTGATATCTTATCTTATTATGTGCAATACTTTTTATAGAATTATTACTTACTATTTTATGTATTACACGCCTTTTTGTACTCTTTTTACAAAATAAATAAATATCTATCTATCTATAAATTCATCATTTTTATCTAAGAATAACAACATATGCATATACGGTAATCCTTGTTTTCGAAATTCCAATACATAATTATATGCAATACATTTTCCTAATATTCCCTTTTTTATTACTAAATTTTTGAATTCTTCTAATTTTTGATTAAATACTTTTGTTATAATATCTGGTCTATCCATTGCATTTTTACAAATTTTCAAGTTTTCAGTTATTTTTTTCCATTGTGGGTTACAGGTCATAGTTACAAAAAGGTCAGGTTTACCATGATCATTTACAAGTGTCATTGAATCAATGTAATTTTGTTTCAAAAATCGTGGACTTCCTGTAAAGTTTGATGGTAATATTACCATTTTTCCAATTTTTGACGAATCTTATTCTTTTTTGTTATGTAAATAGTCCATAACACCTTTGTACAAATCACTTTTTAATACGTTTTGGTTTTTTCGTATGAAATATAATCTGGAGGTTTCAACTTTTACGAACACATTAACAATGAACTGTTGAGATAATTTTCCTAAATTAAGAAATGGATTAAATTCATTTCTAACACTAAATCTATAATTATAAAATTGCAAATTTTTAATATCAGATTTTCCAAATTTATTTTTCATATTTGGCATTCATCCAAAACCATTATCAGGATAAATAAGCGGATATGTTATAGGATCTGTGTGTTTGCTAATTGTTGGTATACTAATTGGTTTATCAAACTTAGAGTAAATGACAATATCACGTTCAATAGGAGGCATATCGTCTTCTCCAACGTATACTATCGTTACTTCATTACAGGTAGGTAGATTATATCTATTTTTATCCAAATTATTATTGCGGACAATAGACATAGTAACAGTTTTCAGAGGACAATTAATTTTTGCACATCGTTATAGTTCTTCTTCTCCTACTTCATGCATCATTTTATAGGCTTTAGCATGAGAATTAATATCTCTTATTAAGGGGACGCTGTATCTCTCTATCCTTTTCTAATTGAAAAATGTAAATTTTTGGGAAAACTAGTTATTATTGATAGAAATTAAGGGTTGTCCGCAACTTCTATAGTGAAAAACAATATTTTGTCTGATAAGAGCAAATTAATTTTGTTGCTTTTTTTTCAAGTAAAGTTTGACATACTTACAAAATCCTAAATTAGGCTAGAGAATACGTTATTATATTCTCTATTATTATATAATATATAGCGAAAATTTCCGAACTTTTATCCATGTAAAAATTTACGTTTTATAGAAATATCTACTGGAGCATTGGTGGCACATTCACTATATACATAAAAAATAGAGGAACAAGATTGTACAAAAGGTGTGAACCTAGTTTGAATAGTGTGCATCATTCGCTACCCAGTGACAGCTGTAAAATGACATATCACCAAAAGATTAAAAGTTGTGGAGATATGATCATATATATATATATATATATATATATATATATATATATGTTGCATTTCACAAAAAAATTTCAACATCAAAACTAATTCTCTAATATAAAGAATAAAAAATTAAATTATTATAATACTGAAATTTTGATATGGGAATACTTTTTGAATAATAGTAAATTCTTTAAATAAGTTGTGGTATTGAATGCTAATTAAATTTAGTTTTAACAGGAAGGTAATTATTTAGGTTGGAAATGTATTCAATAAAATAATATAACTATTTATAAGCTATCACTTAAGAGGAGGTCGAGTATATCTGTCCTTTTCTAATCAAAGAATTGATTTTTTCACAAAAATTAATAATTGTAGCAAAAAATAAGGAGATAGCCCCATCTCGTATAATAAAAAGCAAGATTTTCTTTGATGAGGAAAAATTATTTTTATCAATTCGTTTTTAAGAAAACCTTGAAAAACTGAATTGTCCATCCTAACCTCTATTTTTTAAGTTTTTCAAGGTTTTCTTCAAAACGAATTGATAAAAATAATTTTTCCTCATCAAAGAAAATCTTGCTTTTTATTATACGAGATGGGGCTATCTCCTTATTTTTTGCTACAATTATTAGTTTTTGCAAAAAAATTAATTCTTTGATTAGAAAAGGACAGAGATATACGACCTGCTCTTAATAATAATTTTTTTAACTTTTTATTCATAGTTGACAATTATATTGAATATATGATTCTCATTATAATAGTTTTTTTACGATATAGTTTTCATATGTGAATTTTATAAGTATAAATTATTTAAGGAGATGTTAAATGGACAGCACACTTCCACCCATAAATATTGACTATATTTCCATTGTATTTTAAAATTTTGAATAAAGAGATGCATTAACATATAGTATGTATCACGAAGATTATTCAGTTAAATTTTTAAATAAATCTATTCATTAGTTATTGAGAAGTTTGGGTTCCAATATTATTTACTAAAATTTTTCCATTTAGAATCAGAAATTTAAATATATTGAAAACTAATGATTGGAATAATTTAAAAATTTAAATAAATAATCATCATGGGACATACTACAAGTTAATACCTTTCTCTTGTGGAAATTCAGCAATAGAATGGAAAGACAGTTAATTTTTTTATCTTCTTATAGTAAAATATAATCAAACTTTGACAACAAATTGAACATAATGAAATAATTGTACTTTCAATGATTTGTATCATATTTAATACAAATTTCGGAGTGATATTACAGAATATTATTTTTTACCGCATTCATAATAAATGTTTCGCAAATAATAAGTAAATTTTCTTTTGAAATGTTTACTTTTTTAGGGGGAATTCTACTTCTATCTAGACAGTTTATAAATATAAATGCATAATTATACACTGAGAATTCTTTCGCTCAGCTATTACCCTCACCCAAGACCAGTAACACGCCCGTGAAAAGGCGGCGCTTCTAGCTTTTCGGGCTCCCTGACGAACTCTTCCGAGTTCGACGACTGTGCCTACGCGGGAATCTTCCCTTTACACTCGTCTATTGTGCAGCTATCGAGCTCTATGGCGCTGCTATCGAGCTCTCGGGCCTTTTCAGTGTGCCCGAGGGACTAGCTACTAATCCCTTTTACGGCGCGCATACTATAGTGCGTTTAGGCGCTCTGGCTAAACTTCAAGTCTAGTAGCTAGTCCTTTTAGTTTTCAGTATAGATATAATCAGAAACATTTATTCATATTTTGTATATTGTCCTATCTTTATAATTGACTATTAAAAAAAATTTAATATCTAATAAATAATTTTTTAAAATTGTATTTCATAAAATTTATGTTTAAACGATATTAAAAAAAATATTTTTATATCATGTAATGATAATTTTTCGAATAAGGTAATTTGATATTTTTTAAAAATTAATGTTTCTCTTATTAAAAATATTCTTGCTTCAATAAAATGGATTGCTAAGAATTTTTATATAAATCACAATTCATTTAAATATAAACACGTGTACAAATGAAAATGTAATTAAGGTTAAATGTATGTTATTTATAAAAAATTGTTAACAAGCAACTTTTTAAATAATATATTTTCATATAAAACTAATTTAAATACCTCATTCTCTGAATGATAACTTAAAACAAATTTTAATTTAATGAAGAGTATAGCCGAATAAGCGTGTAAAATGGCCTTAACTCAAGTCAAAATTGGCTTCATAACCTCAAAAAACGTGTTTTTCGGTTTTTATGCTATAATTAGGTGAATTCTTAATGGAACTTCTAAATCCGAAATCGAGGTAAAAGTGGACGATAAAACGCATATATTTAGTGACTATATAAAACCTTACGAGTCTCAAACATAACCTAAAAATAAATTTGAAAATTTCAAAATGGCCTGTACATTAACGGTATGAATGCATACTTATTTTTGACTTTAAGAAACTTTACTTTTCATAAAATCTATCATTCATATTTTTTGCAGATTTTCGTAGGAATGGTGGAAAGTACCTAACATATCAAAAAACTGAAAATTTTATAGATTTATAGCATTTTAGAGGCTCTATTGCATTCTGATCATGAAAATAACACCAAATACACGTTTAGCGACCAAAAAAATCTTCTAAATATCGATATTCAGTCGGATTTATATAATATGACCGAAAAATAAATTTGAAAATTTCAAAATGGCCTGTACATTAACGGTATGAATGCATACTTATTTTTGACTTTAAGAAACTTTACTTTTCATAAAATCTATCATTCATATTTTTTGCAGATTTTCGTAGGAATGGTGGAAAGTACCTAAAATATCAAAAAACTGAAAATTTCATAGATTTATAGCATTTTAGAGGCTCTATTGCATTCCGATCATGAAAATAACACCAAATACACGTTTAGCGACCAAAAAAATCTTCTAAATATCGATATTTAGTCGGATTTATATAATATGTATCCATAAAATACGAGAATAAGCTGAAAAAATCGTTTTTCGACCAAAAAGACTCCTGTTATCTTTTTATTACCATCTTAAACTATAATTTCACCACGTCATCTTTAAAGTAACCTTGAAAATTTATTCACTGATCAATAACTTCCTTGGTACTGATTTTTAATCTTATTCACTACGATTTTTGGCCAAAAGATATGAAATTAACCTCAAAATATTCACTTAGTGACTAAAAATGACCTCAACTATCATTTTTCTGATGTATTCGAAACAATTCTTTGTATGATTTCTTTGAAATAACCTCAAAAACATATTGAAAGATTCTAAGAACTTTTTACTGAGATTGTTTATATTGTTCAGTGCAATGTTTTGTTGAGCACCACCAAAATATCGCCAAATAATGCGCCTAGCCAGCAAAAATATTTCATGTTGTGCTATAGCATTATTTAAAAGTAATTAACATCAAAATAGTAATGTAATATTACTAAAATATTCTACTATTTTAAAGATATATTAGCGAGCCGAGCTTGTGTTGGAGTACAAGCAAGCAGGTGAGCCCCACACAGTATAAAACGTTTGAAATATTCTCGAAATATTTCAAAACATTTCATGCTGTGCGGGACAGGTCTGTAATTTATATTTGTTAGTGTTACCGTAGAAGATGTAGTTTCTGATTATATAAAAGAAATCATGCCCTGATAAGAATCCTGTTCTAACTATTCGAATTAAAAAATAAAGACAATGATTACATAACACAAGAACATAACAATAATTTACAAAAATATGCACATTTAGGCAATCTAAAACTGAAAATAAATTAGTCTGCTATTTTAGTTGATAAAGAAAAAAATATTATCTTTATTAAACTTGAAATATGATTTAAGAGGCCGCCATATCTCTCTGTCCTTTTCTGATTACAAAATTATTTTTTTTCCAAAAACTAGCAGATGAAGGCAGAAATAAAGAGATAGTTTCGATTTGTATAATGAAAATTGATACTTTCTTTTATAAAGATAGGTTAATTTTATCGCTTCATTTTCGAGAAAAGTTGGAATAACTTATGAAATTAAAGATTAGAGGCGGAAAATACGATTTTCAAGTTATTCCAACTTTTCTAGAAAACCAAGCGATAAAATTAATTTATTTTCATCAGAGAAAATATTGCTATTTATTATGTGCATCGAAACCATCTTTTAATTTCTGCCTCCAGTAACTAGTTTTTATAAAAAATAAATTTTAAAGAGTCGGTAAAACAGGTATCTGTGTCGGTATACAACAGTCTCTGAATTATTAAAAAAATTGTTAATGTTTAAATTACTAATTTTTTATTTGCTTACTATTTATTATTCATTATTTTTTTTTATAATTCAGTTAAATTCAGTTTTTAATTCTAGAAATAATTATTTAATAATGATTTGGTAATAAAATATTGAAAAAAAAATTTTGCAGAAAAAAATTGTGTGTACCCAGGTTTGAACCCATGCCCTTAAGAGGCAGTCGGATCTATTCGCCGCTACATACAGGGTGGCGCTACGGTCAGGTGAGAGAAATCTATTAAATATTTTTTATACAGCTATTTACAATTTTCTGAGACGACAATATACTTTAAATGTTGTCATTTCCTCTAGCAATATATATGTCGAATAATTATTAATACTTATCTTGTTTGAAAAGTCTAAAATATTGTCATAAAGCGAAAAATGCGATACAACGTAGGACCGATGTAAACATGCGTGCACCTTCCTTTAATGCGACAGAGAGAGCAATACTAACGAAGGATGTATACTAATGTTTACGTCGGCTCTACCTCGCGCCGCATTTTTCGCTTTATAACAATATTTTAGACTTTTTAAACAAGATTAATATTAATAATTATTCTACATATATATGGCTAGAGGAAATGACGAGATTAAAAGTATATTATTGTTTCAGTAAATTTTAAATTGTTGTATAAAAAATATTTTATATTTTTCTCTCACCTGACCGCAGCACCACCAAGCGGCGAACGGTTCCGTCCGCCTCTTAATTAAAGAACGTGATATATAAAAATATGAGGTAATCAAAATCATTTAAGTTAAAATTTAGATGTGATTGGACTTGTGGAGGGTTTGATAAGCATGTATTATTTTTTGTTTTGACCGTGGGTTCAAACCTCGGTTCACACAATTTTTTTTTCAAAATTTTTTTAAAAATATTTTATTACCGAATTATTATTAAATAATTATTTGAAAAAAAAAAACTGAATTCAACTGAATTATAAAGAAAAATAATGAATAACAAATAGTAAGCGAATAAAAAATTAGTAATTTATTTGGTGCATTATTTCGCGATATTTTCGTGGTACTTGACGAAATATCGCACACAACAATATAAACAATCGCGGTGAGAAGTTCTTAGAATACTTTAATATATTTTATTGTCAAATATGTTGTTTTGAATACGACAGAAAAATGATAGTTCAGGTCATTTTTAGTCACTAAGTGAATATTTTGAGGTTAATTTCATATCTTTTGGCCAAAAATCATACTGAATAAGATTAACAATCAGTATCAAGGAGGTTATTGGTCAGTAAATAAATTTTTAAGGTTACTTTAAAGATGACGTGGTGAAATTATAGTTTCAGATAGTAATAAAAAGATAACAGGAGTCTTTTTGGTCGAAAAACGATTTTTTTCAGCTTATTCTCGTATTTTATGGACACATATTATATAAATCCGACTGAATATCGATATTTACGAGATTTTTTGGTCGCTGAACGTGTATTTGGTGTTATTTTCATGATCAGAATGCAATAAAGCCTCTAAAATGCTATAAATCTATAAAATTTTCAGTTTTTTGATATGTTAGGTACTTTCCACCATTCCTACGAAAATCTGCAAAAAATATGAATGATAGATTTTATGAAAAGTAAAGTTTCTTAAAGTCAAAAATAAGTATGCATTCATACCGTTAATGTACAGGCCATTTTGAAATTTTCAAATTTATTTTTAGGTTATGTTTGAGACTCGTAAGGTTTTATATAGTCACTAAATATATGCGTTTTATCGTCCTCTTTTACCTCGATTTCGGATTTAGAAGTTCCATTAAGAATTCACCTAATTATAGCAAAAAGACCGAAAAACACGTTTTTTGAGGTTATGAAGCCAATTTTGACCATAGGGATCTAAAACTTTCAGGATTTTAGTTTTTTGACAAGACAAAAAAATAAGCAAAGTTCTAGGAAAATCCGAGTTAAGGCCATTTTTACACGCTTATTCGGCTATATTCTTTAGTTATACAATTATAAATATATAATATTTATATAACTGTTCATCAAATCAAATTATTATTTTTATATATATATATATATATATATATATATATATATATATATATATATATATATATTTAAAAATAATTATTACAATAGATTGTAGTTAAATAAAAATATTTATTTTAATAATTATAGCATTGAAATTTATTTTGATAAAAATGTTATTTGATTGACATTTACAGTATTATTTCAACTATTTTTGAAAAGTTACTTGTCATCAATAAGAAAATATTTAATTTTTCAAATTAATAATCTATTAATATCAAGAATTTTCTAAAAATTATAATATTTATGATATGCAAACCTTACTTGTGATACATACACTTTGTAATATTTGTATCTCATTAAATTTTCATATTAGATGCAAAAAGGATTGTTAAGTAATTGCAAATAGTTATTTTTCAATTCCGAAATATTCGAATTTAAAATTAACTAAAATGGTGTAACTAAAATCTTCTGATTTTTTCTATTTAAATTTCGTATTTCATATATATAAAATACATTTGTGAAGATATTTTTATTAGAAATCAACACGAATTTCTTTTAAGCATGTTTCACTTATAAATTAATTTCATGATTCAAATTCATGGTCATATATTGAGGTCTGGAAATTATAGTTGTAACTTAGTACCCAGTTTTTAGTTCATTTGTATCAAATATCGTACTATCTTTGTTTTTATAATGGAAGTAGAGTGAGAAATAGTCACTTGATGAAATCAATTATACGCTTTCTAACTTTAAGCACATGTGTACATATATTTTTATATTATGTTTCATCAAATTATTTTTAATTTTATTCAGTACTCAAAATTGAATTAATTAATTCTTATTTACTTAAAATTAGTCATCTATACATAATAATATAATAAAAGAAAATTCAACCGAGCGACATTAGGAGCGAAAAACTTCATTAACGTAAAACCCATGATATTGTGTAACAATTTTCAACAGTTGATAAATATAATGTAAATCCTATAATATATGTATATATCAATTTTAAATTACTAATCATTAATTTAAAACTCAAAAGTAAATATTTTAAAACGGAATATGGAAGATAAACATGTATCGTTTTAATCCTTAAATATCACGAATTTAAATATTAATTATTAGTAATTTTAAAGTGTTATATATTATGTAAATAATTCTATATTTAATCATTTTCAATTTTAGTAACAGGAAAAGCCGCACGAAAAAAGATAGTCTAGGCGCCCAGAGGGTTTCGAATGAAGTTAGAGGTCCCACCAAGCAAGTAGGTGATTTATATGTATTTTGAGCCGCTGAATCCGAATTTGCAACTTGCATTTCGCGCAAGTGGTCGAGTAATTTGCTATAAGCAAATTAATTGTTTAAATGACTACAGTTTATGAACTACAATAGATGCAGTGATTTTCTCTGCAAAAACTTGTTCATTAATAAAAAAACAAAAAAAAATCGATTTTGTTGCATGTCGATTCGATAATTAGAACCAGAGATATGGCAAATATATTGCAAAAAACATGGAGACGTAGCGCTAGCGTGGAACGCCCTGGTAAAAAACCTTATGATTCGACTACTAATTGATATTTTTTGAAGTTCAACATGTGTTTGAAAAAATTTTTTAACAAAAAACAAAACCGACTTCAAAAAAAAAATTTTTTACAAAAAACAAAACCGACTTCAAAAAAATGCACTAAAAAGTTACAAATAATTTTTGATCTTCAATAATTATACGCATACTACGCATCTAACTCAACACATGTGTAGCAAACATTTTATAGATTATCTAATCATTTGTAAACAGCACCAACAAATTATATTTTTTTTTAATTCACAAAAAAATATTTTCGAAGTTGGCGTCAAGTTGTTGAATTGTTCTGCATAGATGTAGAATTTGACGCCGACTTCGAAAATATTTTTTTGTGAATTAAAAAAAAATATAATTTGTTGGTGCTGTTTACAAATGATTAGATAATCTATAAAATGTTTGCTACACATGTGTTGAGTTAGATGCGTAGTATGCGTATAATTATTGAAGATCAAAAATTATTTGTAACTTTTTAGTGCATTTTTTTGAAGTCGGTTTTGTTTTTTGTTAAAAAATTTTTTTTGTTGAAAAATTTTTATTTTCTATCTTCTAGTAAATCCCCTTACTAAAAACGCAAATATAGGTAGACCCACTAATTACATTAAACTTTCATTATTAATTCATAACGCATGCATTAGTACACCACCAAGCAATATATAGCAGGAAAGAAAGAAGGCTCAACAGCACAGTGTCGTTATGTGTGCATGTATACATATTCAAGCTCAGGTAAGAGAGAGAGAGAGAGGGAGGGAAAGAGAGAGAGAGAGAGAGAGAGAGAGAGAGAGAGAGAGAGAGAGGGAGAGAAAAAACAAAACTCCAAGTTTTTTTAATTTGATAATTGGGTCATACAAACCGAATATTGGCCC
This sequence comes from Anastatus disparis, assembly GCA_017163975.1. Lineage (NCBI taxonomy): Eukaryota > Metazoa > Arthropoda > Insecta > Hymenoptera > Eupelmidae > Anastatus > Anastatus disparis. The sequence goes on along the minus strand of JAFFSR010000015.1, from coordinate 626,060 downwards.
AATAATTATAGAACACATATGGGACCTTTCTGCAGACATTCTCTATCAAATAAGAAAAAGTTTTTTCGAATCGGTTAAGGAATGACGGAGTTATGAGGTAACAGACATAAAAAAAAAAAAAAAAATTCAGTCGAATTGAGAACCTCCTCCTTTTTTAAGTCGGTTAAAAACTGGACAGATTCTTAAACTAGATGAAATTTCCTATCATTTATATTAAAAATATAGAAATATTTTGTTTGCTAACCTATATTATTTCGTTATAAACAAACAAAATTCTGAAAAATTGAAAATTTTTTCTGCTTCAAATCATTCTAGCTTATTTACCAACATTTGGAAGTAATATATAACAATTTATTATTAAAGCTGAGACTCTGACATTTTTCAAACACATATTGAACTTCAAAAAATATCAATAAGTAGTCGAATTATAAGGTTTTTTACCAGGGCGTTTCGCGCTTGCACTTCGTCTCTATGTTTTTTTGCAATATATTTGTCATATCTCTGGTTCTAATTATCAAATCGACATGCAACATAAACGATTTTTTTTGTTTTTTTATTAAAGAACAAGTTTTTGCAGAGAAAATCACTGCATCTATTGTAGTTCATAAACTACAGCCATTTAAACAATTAATTCGTTTATAACAAATTACTCGACCACTTGCGCGAAAAGCAATTTACAAATTTGGATTCAGCAGCTCAAAATACATATAAATCACCTACTTGGTTGGTGAGACCTCTAACTTCATACGAAACCCTCTGGGCGCCTAGACTAAGATTATTAATTGCATTTTCTACGAAACGTTGCCCTTGAATCGAGTAGGTGAAAGATCAGTCTTAGTACCGAAAAAAAGACACTAAGCATCGCAAATTTATGCTCTTACTTTATAATATAATAGTACCAGCATTGGTCCCTAAAATTCAAGCTATAGTACTAATTGAAATTATATCGTCACTCTTTTTTAAGTACCTTAATACATAAATTAGATATACTTGATGTAGAACCTATTTTAACAATACTTTCCTTTCTTCGTGCGGTTGTTAGTTCTAGTAAACGTCAAATACTGTTTTCCATTATTTCATGGTTCTGGTTGAAACACGTGATTAAAAAGAAAAAATTCCTATTATATTTTTTCATTGATTCAAATGCAATTTAGTAGAACAAATTCTTAATTCATCATGATATAATTTGTATTTAAACAATTTTTATGCACATTGTAACTTTAATTAATCTTTTTTAGGCTAATTTATACATAATAATATAATATATGAAAATTCAACCGAGCGACGTTAGGAGCGAGGTAGTTTTTGCTAGTATTTAATCAAATACAAAAGTTTTTATAATGTAATAAACATTTCACATTATTTTCACATTTGAGTTGCATTTATCTTAAAACACGTCAATCAATCCTAAAATGGTAATCCTATGCCTTTAAAATGGTGACCCCCGTCGTTTTAGATGAATTTTGTGCATCAAAATGAACATTTAAAAAGGGTGTAAGAACTATAAAAAGACAATCGCGCATATACATCTAAAAAGAAACCTTTTTTCTTTGTACAAGTGCAGTGAGTGACCACGTGTCATCAAAATTTTTTCTCTCTTTCTGAACTCGAACTTTTTTAAGTTATTTTCAAAAGGGCAAATTAAATGTTAAACATGAAAAATATAATAAAAAGTGCGCGCCACATGTTAAAGTATAAATAAAAATTTAAGTGCGTGCAGCGTCTTACAAGCATGGTGTGCCAGGCATGGCATAGCTTCTACCACCACATAGCCAATTTCCTCTATGCCAATAAAAGCTTCTCTTGAAAAGCAGTTGAACTCAACGTCAGACGCTACCGTGGGGTAGTGTAGAAGATCTGAACGCCACCATTAAAGAGTCGAGAGTTTTCGTTGCGCACGATAACGACGACGCTCTTGCAAATAGCGCACAAGGCACACACCTCGTCTCTTCTGACAACAAAGACGAACAACTCGGCACATCAAGCAACATGCCAGATTCAGTAAACGTAATGTCTCATGTCAAATTACCCACCTTTTGGCGCGATCGATCTCAGTTATGGTTTTATCAGGTCGAATCAGCATTTCAGGTACACCGCATTACGTCAGATACATCTTAATTTTACTTAACGATCACAGTACTCGATCCAACTGTTCTACCAGAAATTGCAGACATTCTTGAAACGCCTCCAGAAGCAAATGCTTATCAAGCCCTCAAAGCTCGCATCATTGAGCGTTTCTTGGACTCTTCAGATAAAAAGCTAACCAAAATGCTCAATCAGCTTGAACTACGACATAAAAAGCCTTTGCAACTCTATCGTCGGATAAAAGAGTATGACAACGCATCTCAGGGATTACTCCTCGTTAAATGGATTGACCTGATGCCTCCACAAATCCAAGGGTTGCTAAAAATCTTCAAAACAGAAGAAACAGAACAATTGCTTCGCATAGCAGATAAACTTGCAGAAAGCCCGTTTGTGTCCCATGTTCATGCCATCAGCCACGACACAGTGCTCGCTGTACAAAACAGAGCAAATTTTTTAGAGAAACATCTAATCAAATAAATCTACTAATGGAAAACCTTAATGTCTCTCGTATTTCCAGATCTGACACTAGACAGCAATTCAGAGACAGACCCAAATCAAGGAATAGGCCTTACTCCAATGGTGCCTACTACTACCACACCAAATTCGGTGCTGCTGCAAAAACCTGCTTGCTTCCTTGTACCTTCAGCACCTCAAGGACGACGGGTCAGGGAAACTAACACCGCTGCTGTCGAGCAATCCATCAGGCAGCAGTCCCAACATTGCTTTGGCCTTTTCAGACCCCATATGGTCATAAAATCACTTATACGTCACCAATCGCAAATCAGCGATTTTTGACAGATAGTGGTACATGAAACGTTTCCTCAAGGAACAAGAGGAAATCTGTGGTCCTTCTGCTTCAGTCCAACATCACATAGTCACGACTATTCCACCTGTTTTTGCTAGACCTCGTCAGCTCATGGGTGAAAAGCTTGCAGCAGCCAAGGCAGAGTACCAGCTGTTACAGCTTAACAGCATCATTAGGCCTTCCAACAGCCAGTACGCTAGTCCATTGCATATGGTGAAAACCAAATTAAGCAAATTACGCCTTACAGGAAATCACAGAGCTCTCAACGCTCAAACGGTACCGGACAGATACCCTCTTTCACGCATCGTTGATTAGCTGCTCCAGCTTAGTATTGAAAATCATTTTTCAACGCTAGACTTATCAAGAGCGTACTTTCAGATTTCTGTAGCTGAATATGTTCCCAAGACAACCATCACGACTGCATTTGGGCTCTTCGAATTCTTAGGAATGCCACTAGGTTCACGCAACGCAACTTAGACATTTCAATGCTTTATGCATAGCATCTTGGGTCATCTGAGTTTTGTAACTATTTACCTGGACGATCTCTTAATCGCATCATCATCACTAGAGCAGCATATTGAGCACCTACGTACTGTTTTCGACTTAATTTTACTCAACAAGCTCAAAATCGATTAGGAGAAACGCAACTTTGCTAAGATAGAAGTAATCTTCTTAGGATTCAAGGTAAATGCAAGGTGATAAGTGTTATAGGACACTTATTCATCATGCAGCACACACTTAAGCTATTCTCAATAGTCTTATCAAAGGATCAAAGAAGCGAGACAAAACTATAATCACATGAAAACCACATCTCATAGCAGCTTTTGAGAACATTAAAAAAACTCTCATTAACGATACAACGTCTAGCTTCCTAGATCACAATGCCAAAACCATCCTCACCGCAGATGCTTCTTCGACTGCTATTGGCGGTTCATTAGTACAGTTAGTCGACGGTGTCTGTAAACCTTCAGGATTTTTCTCTCGCAAGCTTTCGTTAACAGAAGAGAATTATAGTCCGTACGATCGAGAACTTCTAGCAGTATTCGCTTTGCTAAAATTTTTCGCACACATCCTTGAAGGTTGAGAATTCATCATCAGGACCGATTAAAAACCACTGGTTAAAGCAATTCAGCAGCGCCCAGAGGAAGCTTCACCTCGTCAATTGCATCAACTGGATCACATAAGCCAATTCTGCACCTCATTCGTACATATAACAGGCGACGAAAACGTCGTAGCAGATGTTTTATCCACAGTATTTTCAATCAACATGCCTACCAAACTAGATGCCGCAACAATACACACAGCTCAACAGCAAGAAGGAATCGCATTTTGATCTGGCTCTGCTTCCTCACTTGAGCTTCTACCTCTCAAAATAGACAACGTTCGCATTCACTGCGACATTTCATCTTGAACGGTTCATCCTTACCTTCCCCCTTCATTGAGGAGAACAGCTTTTGACGTTGTTCATGATTCAGCCCATCCAAGCGGCCAAGTCACATCAAAACTGTTGAAAGAGAAATCCATCTGGTCTGAAATAAGAAAAGATGCTCTCACTTGGTCTCGAGAATGCATCCCCTGTAAACGTGCTAAGATTCATTGGCATTTAAGGACAGAACCTCATCACATTGCTGTACCAAAAGCTAAATCTTCCAGCAGGACTGGTAAATGGTCTCTTAATAATTCTAACAAGTAAACCTAAGGAAGTAGAAATTTTAAATCTTATCACAACCTTTGTGAATGAATTTTTTTTGGAGAATATCCATTGAGAAGTAACAAGTATAGGCCAACTTTTTGATTAGACCTTAGGAAACTTTTTCCGTATGCACTACATCACGATAACATGGTTACAAATGCAAAAGTCGGTTATAAAATGGTCAAGTTCAGAAAATGCTTTAAAACTTTCTAATTTTAAAAGTAACTGTCTCAGGATAAATTATAATATTGCATATGAAAGTGTAGAAGTATAGCTTCAATTTGACACCTTATGAAGTACAAAAACGTTATTGCATCTAAAATAAAGTATATATATATATATTTATATATATTTATGTATGTATATATATTTTTAAAATTTTGAAGAAGACTTTATTTTAGACGCAAGAACGTCTTTATACTTCATAAGGTGTCGAATTGAAGCTATACTTCTACACTTTTATATGCAATATTATGATTCATCCGGAGACGGTTACTTTTAAAATTAGTAAGTTTTAAAGCATTCTCTGAACTTGACCATTTAATAACCGAATTTTGCATTTTTAACCATTTTATCGTAATATAGAGCCTACACAAAAAGTTTTCTAAGGTCTAATCAAAAAGTTAGTCTATACTTGTCACTTCTGAATGGATATTCTCCAAAAAAAAATTCATTCTCAAAGGTTATGAGAAGATTTAGAATTTTCACTTCCCTAGGTTTACTTGTAAGTATAACCAGAGTCACGGCGAGGACGTGTCAGCTTTTGACTCCATTTTCTTTTTTTTTCTTTTTTTTTATTTAAAATTTTTTTAAATTTCATTTTTAAATATTTTTTTTTTATTTTATGTTTTTAAACAATTTTGTTTAGTTATTTTTTTTTTTTTTCTGTAATTTTCTGTAATTTTATTTTTTAAGATTTGCTTTTATTGTATATCATTCTTATTATATTTATAACTTTTGTATTTAATTTTTTTGATGATGATAAGCAGAGTGTTATAGATTTAAATAAATAATCAGTTTTTTTGTATTTATTCTTTTTTTTGTAGTTTATATTCAAACTGTCTTCGGTTTTCAACTTGACAGTAACCTAGACGATGGTAAAATGATTGAACTGTATTTTGAATAACATCTTGGTCAATTAAAGCAGCCTCTTCAACAATACGATGCAGCAGTTCATTTAAATTTGCAGGCTGTGGCACATAAACTCTACCTTTTAAGTAGTCCCACAAAAAGAAGTTGAGTAGAGACAGATCAGGCGATCATGCAGACCATTCAATGGCACCTCTTCTTCCTATCCATCGTCCATCAAAGACTTGATCTAAGTATCTGCGTACGTTTCGCGTATAATGTAGTGCAACACTATCTTGCTGGAAATAAATATTACTCATATTTTCACTAGCAATTGCCTGTATGGCTGGTATTATTTGGTTTCTTAACATTTCTTCATAAATTTCGGCATTCGAATTCCCTTCAATAAAAAAAGGACCAATTAAAGTATTATCAATCATACCTGCCCAAACATTTAATTTTTTAGGGTATTGCGTGTTCACTTCCAACATCCAATAAGGATTATGATCTGACCAAAACCTACAGTCATGTCGATTTACATTTCCATTCAGTTGAAACGTAGCTTCATCTGAAAATACAATATTATTCAAAAAGTTAGGTGCAGCATTTATTCTATTCATCATTAACTCACAGAATTCTAGTCTACCATCAGGATCGTCTTCATTCAATTCTTGAACTAAATGAATCTTATATGGATGAAAGATTTTCCTTTTTAATATGCGGTGTACAGAACCTATTCCAATTTCATGTTTAGCAGCCAGACGACGGATAGATGTATGCTGGTTTTCAACAACAGACAGTGCCACGTTCAACGAGACTTCTTCATTTGCTGCAGTTGCAGGTCTTCCAGATTTAGGTCGACCTTTAACAGTACCAGTTGTTTCAAAGCGTGTTATAGTTTTTCTTACAGTTGCCCTTAAAATACCTCTAACATTAACCCTAAAAGTATTATTGAACAAAGTTGCTACCTCGTTATGCGATCGATATCTGTCTCCCCACCCCCTCATCATAAGAATAGTAATGCGATCACGTTCAGTTAGACTGTTCATTTTTTTCAAGGCGGAAATTCGAAGCAAAAAGTCTGTTTTATGAATAAGTAAAAAAATTCAATTAGATTAACTTTGAACAGTGTTTGAAAATTGTGTGAAATAAAAAAAAATTTATAGCAGATAAATCAAGAAGTTCATAAGTTTCACCAAAATTACTTTAATCAAATAATAATGTAGGTGTTTAATGCAATAAAGTAACATCAAGAACAAACAAAGCTGTTATCATTTAAAATACTATAATTTGATAACAAAAAATGAATATTGTGTCTGTGTGTCTGTGTCTGTTTGACTTTGTATCTGTTTGTCTGTGTGTGGGTATCTGTATTTGTGTATTTCATAATGTCATCTCCTCGCAGTTCATTCTTTAAACTTTAAATGACCTTCATGTGACCTCTTAGGGGTAATTTTGACCCACGGTCAAATACGTATCTCGACGTAAAATTTCCTGATCTCTTCATTTCCGGGGTCAAAATTAGGGGTTTCCATTTAAATATAAGAAATTGACCTTAAAATAAACTGAAAAAATAACTTCGGGGTCAAAACCAAGGTCACCTGTTAATTTCTTGGACCATATCAAACCAAACTGTACGATCACGTTCTGCAATTTATCTTATAACACAATCTGCTTTGATTATTCCATCTAAACATCAAATGACCTTCATGTGACTCCTAGGGGATAATTTTGACTCACGGTCAAATACGTATCTAGACGAAAAATTTTCCAATTTCTTTATTTTCGGGGTTAAAATTAGAAGTTTCCATTTAAAAAAAAAGAATTTGACCTCGAAATAACCTTAAAAAATAACTTTAGGATCATAGCCAAGATCATTTGTTGATTCGTTGAATTAAACCAAACAACTTTTGTCTAGAACATTTTCTCGGAAAATGCGATCCTGAAAAGTCATTCAGGGGGATTAATTTTTTGGAACACCCTGTATATATATATATATATATATATATATATATATATATATATATATATATATATATATATATATATATGTCAATCAAACGGATAATGGCTCTGTCCAAAATTGTAGATCACCGAAAAAATCGTGTTTAGGCTCAAAATTTTCGCCATACACTCTACTTTCTTTTGCAATGTGGCGATTTCGAAAATTCAAAATGGTGGCTCAAACCTAGAGATTTCATAAAAAATTTTCGAAAATTAATTTTAATTAATTTAAATGTGATTATACGTATTTTATTATATCAGAAATCAATTCAGCGTTCAATTTTACATAGGAATATAGTATTGCACTCGAGGTAAAAAAAATTCACAATGTCTTTGGAAGATAATATCGGGAAATAATAGTTATTTCTCGAATTGCTCATTGATCAATGTTGATTAGTGAGAAAATGAAGATACTGATAGATAACTCGAGTCACTGAATCCAAGTCTGATGTCCGCTTAACCCTATAGGGTATACAAGATCTCCATCAAGGTTATTTGAAGGTCAAATCGCGAATACTTTTTACAATTTGATAAAATTAGGACACCAAGTTTTACGTGTCGCTGAATCCGAATCCGGGGTCTGTTGGAGTTTCAAACGACGTAATTACGTAAAAATTAATTAAATATTGACTAACAGAAAATTTTGGTTTTCCAAGAAACCACAGTTTGAAACGAATTTTTCTGTAATTACGTCGTTTGACACTCCAACGGGCCTCGAATTCGGATCCAGCATCATGTAAAACTTAAAGGTGTCTTAATATTATCAAATAATAAAAGATATTCGCGATTTGACCTTCAAATGACCTTGATGGAGACTGGTAGGGTTAAGCGGATATCAGATTTGGATTCAGTGACTCGAGTTACCTATCAGTATCTTCATTTTCTCACTAATTAACATTGATCAATGAGCGATTCGAGAAATAACTATTATTTTCCGATATGACCTTCCAAAGACATTGTGAATTTATTTTACCTCGAGTGCAATACTATATTCCTATATAAAATTAAACGCTGAATTGATTTCTGATATAAAAAATACGTATAATCAAATTTAAATTAATTAAAATCAATTTTCGAAAATTTTTTATGAAATCTCTAGATTTGAGCCACCATATTGGAGCCGCTATTTTGAATTTTTGAAATCGCCACATTGCAAAAGAAAGTAGAGTGTAAGACGAAAATTTTGAGCCCATACATGATTTTTTTGGTGATCTACAATTTTGGACAGAGCCATTATCCGTTTGACGGGGATTGACCCACACGCACACACACACACACAAATACACACACACACACACACACACACACACACACACACACACACACACACACACACACACACACATATATATATATTGCCCATTCTCTGTCAAATCGAAAAACGAAAAATTTTTTTTGCTAAAAATTGATAATAGTGTGTTATGCGTCAAGGCCGCAAAACGTATCATTCTTGGCGAGTGCATGCTGAGGGGCCGAGCGTAGCGAGGTCGCTCCAGTTGCACGAGCAAGAATGATACGTTTGTGGCCATGACTGTAGATACTATTTTTTTGCCCGAAGGCCCTTAAGCAGAAGCTGGGGCGAAGCCCCCCTGCCTATCAAAGAATAATTGATAATTCTTAGAATATAAAAGAATTTGATTAAAAAAATTAATTATAAACAATAAATAACTAAGAATTCTTAAGCTACAATAAAAAAATAATATGAAAAAAATTCGATTTTAAAAACCACTAATAATAATTGTTAAAATATAACATTAAAATTAAACAAAAATACAATAAAATATAAAATAAAGCTAAACTATAAAAATTATAATTAAAAAATATTATTTAAAAAAAGAAAAAAAGTTTTAAAAAAATAGAATGAAAAAAATTCGATTATAAAAATTACTAATAATTGTTAAAATATAACATTAAAATTAAACAAAAATACAACAGAATATGTAAAAAAGCTAAACTATAAAAATTACAATTAAAAAATATTATTAAAAAAAAAATAGGTTTAACATTCGAAACTTGAAACTATGTTTTTCTCTCGCTCTCTCCTTTTATTTCATAATATACATATATTGAGTCTACGTTATTCGTAAACGCATATCCTGTATAGTATACGTAAGAAGAAAATAACAATATTAAGGAAAGCGAGCAGTTTATTGAGTTCAATTCTAAGAATCAGCGACGTCGAGAACGTTTTTATGCGAGCTTTTATTGAAATAATACATTAAATATATACATTTTTTTGAGGCCTAGGACAAGAATACACTATTTTGTGCTTCATACACAGGATACAAAAATTAATTTTGCGGCCTGAGGACAAACAAATTTTTTTTTCCATATTATGAACCACTAAAAATTTTTTTAGATTTCTATAATACATATTTTTAGAGCTACAAAGCTTCAAAGTTGAGCAAAAACCATATTTTGGACATTTTTCACTAATTTAAAGCTTAAATTATTTAGTTAGATTGCGTTTTAAGAATTTATTACTAAAGAATTTTTTTTTAAATATTCTAAATTTTGAGAAAAAATTTAGTTAAAAGTGATAATTTAGCTATTCGCTAATCTAAAGTCATTTAAAGCATTGAAATACCACTTTTCAAGGTTTTCAAACATAATCCCATGTCCAAGAAAATCATCATAGTAGGTAATATATGTATAAATATGGTCTATTAATTTCAGAGTGTTCCGAAACGACGATCCCTTTTAAAAAATTTAAATGTAATTAAAAATAATAAAAAATGTGATTTTTAGCTACTCATTTTAATGTTAACTTGTACTCATCGGTGGCAGATGTCCCTTCGCAAGCATTCATAGAAATAGTTGTATACTTCACAAAAATTTAAAATATATTAAAAAAAATCTTCCGACAGATTTAGAGTAAACCAAACCTTAAGATTTTTTTAAACAAATTATGTGCCACCGTAGCACATGAAAAATATACTTTACTCGATTGAAAAAAAATTTTGTTCATTTCATAGTTCAAGGTTATATAATACTGTTAGTATTTCCAATAACACATGGTGACAGGTAACTATATGTAACATTTTTTTCTAATGAGATTCAGAATGGATTTTTTTATTAGAAAAAAATTGAATATCATTGAATTTCTTAAAAATTATGATTGGTAACTACAATATCCTTTGTTTATTTGACTGAAAAGATTTGGAAAATTATTTTTGCTCTATTTTTTTGATAATTTAAACATAATATATCTCAAAATACAATAACACATTAAAGAATAATTGGTTTAATTTTTAGTCAAGAAATAATTTTACATATTGAATAATGTTAACAGTCCAAGAGATAATGAGACACGATCCACTTCGTACTGATAATTCATCACATTTATTATTACATTTTTACAATAAAAGTAACTTAAATTTATAACTTACCAATATTTAAATTCGATTTCTTATACACTGAATACAAAATTTATATGCCAATACTTTTTTCTTAGATGCATTAGTTACTAGATGCAAAACTAAAAATGCACTTCTACTGATATGTTAGAACTTTTTGCTTAAATTTATAAGAATATTGTTAATTATTATTCATTTTAAGTTCAACTGATTTTACCCCCTAGGATATTGATTCACAAATTGCCTTATACTGATTTTCGACGTACTGAGATACAAAGAAACATGAGTTCAGTTATATATCACTGCCCTGAAAAAAATAATCAGGTGATAAATCACCTGATTTTTTTCACCAGGGTGACTATAAGAGAAAGTAAATTGAATATTGATATATATCAATCTCTATTATATGTTGATTGTAATTATTTGTTGTAATTAATTCTAAGTTTTTATACATAATTACATATAGTTATTGCTGTCACATCATTAGATTCAATGACAAATTTTCAGAATACTCAAATTACGATAACCAATTTCCATAAAATTATAATGTTTATTACTGATACAAAAATAATTAAATACATTTGAAACATATAACAAGAATTAGAATCAATCATTTTCTAAAACTAAACTTAATAATAACATCAGTAGATACTTTAATCTTGACAAAACTGATTAAATGAAATCAAATCGAATATGGCAATGTGAAATGGAAATTATTTTCTTTTCTGTAAACTCCATTAAAGTAAACATAATTAATTTTTATATATGTTTTTACAGTTTTATATATTAGTATTGAATTTTTAAATATATGGTATATAAAGAATTTAATAATCTATATTTTAATTATAACATGCACAGGGTTGTGAATGTTTCCAGTTACTTTGTAAGCAAATGGTAAATGGTCGGACTAATTACCAGTTACTGGGTAAGTAAATGGTAGATGGTCAGACCAGTTGATAGTTACTAGGTATGGAACTGGAAATAGTCAAACCATTTACCAGTTACTGGGTGAGTAAATGATAAATGGTCGGACCATTTAACAGTTACTGGGTAAGTTAATAATAAATGGTCAGACTATTTACCAGTAACTGGGTGAGTAAATGATACATGGTTGGACCAGTTCGTAGTTATTAGGTGAGTAACTGGAAATGGTCGGACCATTTATTAGTTACTGGGTGAGTAACTACTGAATTGTCGGATCAGTTACCAGTTACAGAGTGAGTAACTATAAATGGTCGGACCATTTACCATTTACTTACCCAGTAACTGGTAAATGGTCCGACTATTCACCATTTACTCACTCAGTAACTGGTAAATGGTTTGACCATTTCCAGTTACTCACCTAGTAACTATCAACTAGTCCAACCATTTACCATTTACTCACCCAGTAACTGTAAATAGTCCAACCATTTACAAGTTGCTCTGTAACTGCTCCGACCATTTACCATTTACCGACGTCGTAACTGCAAACTGGTTGAATCATTGATCATTTACCTACCCGCTTACTGCAAATTGATTCGACCATTTACCATTTACCGACGTCGTAACTGCAAACTGGTTGAATCATTGATCATTTATCCACTCGCTTACTGCAAATTGATTCGACCATTTACCAGTTACCAGAGTTGTAAATAAGGAAATGGTTTTTTCATTTGAAATGGTCAAGTAATTAAAAATACTCACACCATTTACCATTTACAGAGAAAGTGACTGGTAAATGGTCTGACCATTTACCATTAACAGAGCAAGTAAATGGTAAATGCTCTGACCAGTTCCCAGTTACAGAGCAAGTAATTGGTAAATATTCTGACCAGTTACCAGTTGCAGAGCAAGTAACTGGAAATCATTAAATCTGAAATTTGGTCTATAATTCAAATAATTTTTATATATTCTAACATTACGATTAAATGATTCTACTCTACATCTACAAAACAATTGTTATATAAAGCATGCTATTATGAATTATGGTTTCAAACTATATTCCAGCATGATTATACTTGGCGATTAAATAATAATGAAAATAATCGAATTTTTTACAAAGATCTAGACGATATTTACAAGTAATAGTTGAGAAACTAGTCACTACAATTATGCATATCGCCTTTTACACTCGAGAAGGCCATCACTTTTCAGTGAGGTCTGGAGCGATGCCGTTCGTATACAAAGGTTTGTACAGAATTTGTGTATTCACAAATTGAGTTACTAATTTCATATCACAGACGATATCACGTATACAAGACTCGGGGTCAGTTCACTGATTAATGACAGTTTTTCTAATCGATAGGTAGTGTCGTTCTATGGCACACACTGCATTTGGTTTAGATTTACGGCAAAACACGTCATACCAATCGTTACACAATTTGCACGTCGCCGTAAAAACAGTTGCAGCTTTATTTATGTCTTGGAACATTATGACAAACTACCGTCAATGAATCGACAGTGACTTGGTACTTAATATCTTTTTTTTATCATACTGAAAAATTATTTTTACATATCGTTTACAATTGCATCATATAAATTTAAATAATATAGGTTTTTATAACTCAAGAATTATTGATTTTACTTCTATTTTTGAGTATTATCGCAATCTTATTGCTTGTTTTCCTAATTCAGTCGTGAATCTAGCGTAATCTGAAAAATTTTTAAATCGTGCTCGAATACAATTTGAAACCATGATATATAATCATATCTATACAGACTATTCACGTAGTTTTTATAATAGCGTGGCGATTAGAATTATCTTATAGAATGTACTAATTTCTGAAGTGTGTTGAGTGTTTTGTTTTTAATAACGAGGTTATTTGTACATGTAAATAAATTATGAGTTTAGTCTGTTTTTTTACCTCTAACTGTCAAGTTATAAATAAAAATATATTTAAATATCATATTGGACTAATTATTTTCCAAACTGGTGACCCCGACGGACAAAAAGGATTTACTAAATATTATTGATTGTAAATAATTTTTATTGTGATTTTTGTTTAATTATCGTGCTTCCTCGTAACGATGATGTGCATCAATTTGCGGCTGTTCAGGAGGAAAATCAACGACTGACTCAACAGCTTGCAGATCTTCAACAACAGCAGCTGCCGCAGCAACAACAGCAACAAAATGAAAATATTCATCGTCAAGCAGCAAATCAAGTAGCGGTTAAGTTGCCGCCTTTTTGGGCTGATAGACCAAGCTTATGGTTTTCACAAGCCGATTCTCAGTTCAATATTTCTGAGATTACTAATGAGGTAACTAAATTCCATTATGTTGTTTTACAATTGGATACTCGTGTTGCTGAAGAAGTCGAAGACATAATTACTAACCCTCCGGCATTAAATCCTTATACTTAATCATGCACTAAATTAATTGAATGTTTATCTGCTTCTGAGGAACAGCGCGTGCGTCAATTGATCAGCGAGGAAGAGCTGGGTGATCAGAAGCCCTTGCAGTTTCTTCGACATCTACGTTCTATGGTTGGCGCAGCAGCGGTTCAGGATAACCTCTTGCGGCAGCTGTAGCTTCGACGTCTTCCATCACATGCCCAAGCGATTCTTGCAACTCAAGCTTAACTTACGCTTGATAAAATCTCTGAGCTGACTGATAAAATTATAGAGGTATCTCCTATCAGTTCTAACCTTGCTGTTCATGCTGTTGAAAAAGGTAATAATAATGACTTATTAATCACGATCGAAAACCTTACAAAGCAAGTTGCTGAACTCTCTGCAAACAGAGAATCAAGAAATCGTCGCTCACGCTCAAAGAGTCTTACCGTCCGCGTTACGATCGTGAGAAAAGTCAAGGAAATTCTGAAAGATTGTGCCGGTACCATGCTAAATTTCAGAAGAATGCAAAAAAACGCATCCAGCCTGGTAGCTTTCAGGAAAAATAAAAAGGCAGTTTGTTTCGGCGGCGTCTAACTGCCTGTCTCCTAGAAGCCACCTTTTTTTTAACGGACCAATCAACAAAACGTCAATTTCTTGTGGATACAGGATCGGATCTATCATGGTTTCCTTGTTGTTCACTGAAGGAACAATTTGCTGTAACGAACTTCGTGCTTAGCGCTGCTAATGATAGTGACATTAAAACATATGGTTTTTACACGCTAAATCTTAATTTGAAGCCTCACCGTAATTTCATTTGGAGATTTATTGTTGCAGATGTGAGTGTACCTATATTAGGTTCGGATTTTTTGGCACACTATCATTTATTACCTGATTGTCATTCAAAACGTTTGCTTGATGCAAGCACCGAACTTTTTGCTATTGGCCACCTTCGGAACATTACACAATGCAGCATTGAAACAATCGTCAACAAATCTCCTTGATCTGAACTTCTCATGCAGTTTTCTGATATTACACGTCCACCTGGTTTACCTCGTGACATTAAGCATGAAACTGTTCATCACATTCGAACAACACCTGGACCTCCAATTTCTTGTCGTTCTCGACGTTTGGCTCTTGAAAAACTTAATATTGCTGAAAAGGAATTTTCAGATATTTTGCATGCTGGTACTGCTCGCCCATCTGAAAGTGCTTGATCATCACCTCTACATTTAGCACCAAAAGGTAAAAATGAATGGCGTCCCTGTGATGATTACCGTGCATTAAATGCTCGAACCATTCCTGATCGATATCCAGTACGCCATATTCACGATTTTGCAAACAATCTTGATGGTTCTTCAATTTTCTCAACCATTGATTTAGTAAAAGTTTATCAACAGATTCTTGTTCATCCTGACGACATTTGTAAAACAGCTATTACGACATCTTTTGGACTTTTTGAATTTCCATTCATGATATTTGGACTTCGAAATGCAGGTCAAACCTTTCAACGTTTTATTGACGAAGTGACTCGTGGATTAAACTTCTGTTATGCTTATGTCGACGATATTTTAGTTTTCTCAACGTCACCTAAGTAACATAAAGAGCACCTTCAAATTCTTTTTCAACGTTTATCTGATCATGGAATGGTCATCAACGTGTCGAAATGCATTTTTGGTGTATCTGAGGTAAAATTTCTTGGATATTTGGTCTCTAATTCTGGAATTCGTCCGCGTCAAGAACGTATTTAGGCTCTTCAAGAATTTCCATTGCCAAATACGTCTCAGGGACTAAGACGTTTCTTAGGAATGGTAGATTTCTACAGGCGTTTTATTCCTGAGGCATCCGAATCCGAAGCACCTTTACATGATGCTATTAGCAAACCTATGTTGAAAGATTCTCAACTAGTGCAAAGGTCAGCTGAACTAGAACAAGCTTTTATAGCTCTTAAAGATTGCTTCTGCTACATTACTTGTTCACCCTTGGCTGGGTGTACCTCTTGGTTTATTCACTGATGCATCAAATCATTCTATTGGTGCATGTTTGCAGCAATTTGTAGATAAATCTTGGCAACCATTAGCATTTTTCTCTAAAAAGATGTTCATTAGGGAACGTAATTGGCCTACTTATCATCGTGAACTTCTAGCGATATACGAAGCAGTTTGACACTTTCGCCACTTTTTGGAAGGGCAGTCTTTTACAATTTTTACTAATCATAAACCATTAATTTATGCCTTTCAACAACGTCGCGATAAACTGTCGACTGTTCAACTTAATCAACAGTCTTTCATTTCCGAATTTTCAATGGACATTCAACATATTGATGGATCAAAAAATATTGTTGCCGATACTTTTTCACGTGTGGAAGGAATTTCATTACAATTGGACTATCAGGCCCTGGCTGATTCGCAGATTGATGACAAGGAAATTAAACATTTTATTGAAGAAAATTCATCTTTGCATTTTAAAAAGATAATCATTCCTGGTACAAATATATCAGTATATTGCGATGTATCTACTGGAAAAACAAGACCATTTGTCACACTACCTTTTCGACGACGTGTTTTTCAGCAGCTTCATAGTTTAAGCCATTCTGGTGTTGAAGCATCAGCGAAACTTTTGGCTGATCGTTTTGTGTGACCATCTGTACGAAAAGATTGTCGTATGTGGGCTCGTGCATGCTTATCATGCCAACGTTCAAAGATTACTCGTCATGTGAAATCACCTTTAAGTACGTTTGAAACTCCTACGCAGAGATTTTCACATGTACACATTGATATCATCGGTCCTTCACCTCCTGTTAAATCATACAGATATTGCTTAACAATTATCGATCGATATAGCCGTTGGCCTAAAGTATGTCCTTAGAATGTATTACTGCTAAATCTGTCACGCAAGCATTCTTAGATTGCTGGATTTCGCGATTTGGATGTCCTCATAAATTAACATCTGATAGAGGTTCACGATTCACTTCTCGTATTTTCAAGAGTATTGAAGAAAGATTTGGTATTACACCTCATTTTACTACTAGTTGGCATTCTGCAGCTAATGGGATGATTGAGCGTTTTCATCGTTAATTGAAAGCAGCCATTATGGCTCATACAGAAGTCAACTGGATTAAGGTTCTTCCTTCAGTGTTACTGGGCATTCGCTCAGCTTTCAAAGAAGATGTCAAGGCCACTGCAGCTGAGTTAGTTTACGGTGATCCACTTCGTCTCCCTTCCGAAATGTTCTCTTCAATATCTAATGAAGAACGTTTGAGAGATTCTTCAATGTTTCTCTGAAGTTTAAGGAAGCACATATCTCGTGTACGACCTACACCTGCATCACGACATACTCAACCTGGAAAATTTATGTAAATATAATAAAGTCTCAATAGATCGTGACAAACCAGCCTTTATTTGTCAAGATCAAGAATTACCTACTTCTGAAAATTTAAAATTTAAACTAATAAAACCACCGTTACCAATTTCCACTCCATCATTACCACCTACAAAAGTTGAGCGAAAGACTCGCTCAGAAAGAACTGTTAGATTTCCAGAAAATTTTGAATCTTAGTCATTTTTACTTCGTGGGGTGGTAGTGTGGCGATTAGAATTATCTTATAGAATGTACTAATTTCTGAAGTGTGTTAAGTGTTTTGTTTTTAATGACGACGTTGTTTGTACATGTAAATAAATTATGAGTTCAGTCTGTTTTGTTACCTCGAGCGGTCAAGTTATAAATAAAAATATATTTAAATATTATATTAGACTAATTATTTTCCAAAATAAGAATTATATTTGTATTAAACGTCAGTTTTAGACCAGGTCTTAGACATTTTTTACTGATCGGAAATAGCGAAAAAAGTAATTTCGTTTACTCTCAATAAAAATATGGATCAGAATTGCTTTCACTTGTAAATATCTATTTATTTTAACATATGAGAAATGGAAGCGTGTGAATTTTTTAATATTTGAAGAACAAGCCAAAATAAAATAAAAACTAAATATCTTTTTTAGATATTTTTGATCGCAAAGTTAGTCTAAATCTAATCCTTAATTAAAAAGTATCACCATAAAATACAATGCAAATTAAATGAAGTAACCAAAATAAGAACTTCTGACCCCGGGCAAGATGCTTGGGATCTTATCACTCCACTAAATTTATCGAATATGATAATGTTCCAGAGTTCGAAGACGTATTTATAATATTAGTATAATTATATACAAGGACTTAATGAAGCTTCCCCTCCTAATAATATTTCTGGTCCAAGTAAAAGAGTAAATAATGAATTGAATCGGATTTTTTTTACTTCAAGAAAAAAAGTTGTAGGATTCAACTTGAGTGCGGAAAACTAAAAAAATCTACCAAAATCTTATACTGAAAAAGTTATATTAAAGTTTTCAATTTATAGTTTTTTGAGGTTAGGATTGTCAACTTTGATATCTAATTTGCGATCTAAGTTCATAAAAAAATAACAGCTCCAAAGGATTTTTTATTTCAACTAAAATGATTGTACTAATATAGCTAATGTCAAAATTTGTCAAAATTTAAAGAACAAGACAAAAAAATTATAAGTAACAAATATCTTTTTCAAATATTTTAAATTGAATAAAATATATAAGAGATCCCATGTGAGATCACATATGAGATCGCACACGAGATTGCATATGAGATGTCACATGAAATCGCCTATGAGATCGCATATGAAATCAAATGTATATTCGTTAAATTTTTAAAATAAAATCAATATATGTGTGATCTGACATGAGATACATATATTCATTTTATTTTCAAATTTCAACAAATATATGAGATTTCATAAACGATTTCATATGGGATCTCACATTAGGGCTCATACAAAATGTTCAGTAGGGATGATTTTTCTTGGCTTGTTCTTGAAATTTATACATATTTACACTCTTTCGATTCTCATTTATTTAAAATAAGTTCATACCCATAAGTAGAATCGATGGTAGCGCAGGGGCTAAGGC
Organism: Anastatus disparis; assembly: GCA_017163975.1. Taxonomy (NCBI): domain Eukaryota; kingdom Metazoa; phylum Arthropoda; class Insecta; order Hymenoptera; family Eupelmidae; genus Anastatus; species Anastatus disparis. The sequence goes on along the minus strand of JAFFSR010000015.1, from coordinate 606,762 downwards.
TTTTGGCCCATGCTGTAGTAGACCGGAGTTCGATCCCTGGGAAAATTCGGAAAAATATTTCTGAATTTTTCTCTGTGAAATAGAACTAAGAGATCAGAAAAAAACAATTAAAAATTCTCCCTGGCCAATAAAAATTACGGGTCTCAGTCCATAGCGATCAAGAGACCCACTGTCAATAAAATAGAGGAGAAGATAGTAGTATAGCTACCACTATGGAGCGTCACAACAAACCCCCACTCCTCACCCTCCCCAGAGGTGAATGACCTCTGATTGGTATCAGGAGTTGAGTGAGTCATTATGACGTCACGTGGATATATATACATATAATTTAATCTAGAGATGACAAACTTTTTCAATAATATTTATAAAAAATTTATTAATGAAATTTTATTAAACTATTCAAATTAATCAAGAAAAAATTAGAATTAATTTAATTGAACAATAAAATATTTTACAAATTTAAAAAAAAACGACTTTATTAGGATGAGGTGTAATATTGGTCAAGAAAGAAGAAGATGGTGAGTATACTTTATATTTTTTCGTTTATTGTTTTATAAAATATATAGTGGATACAATTATAGTATATGTATAGTGAACAAAACTTATTTTATAAGTATAGTGTAAAATATTATTTTATAAATATAGTGAATATACGCTTATAATTATTTTACAACTACAAGATAATTTAACGCAGCTACAATTGAATCAACATGAAGCGCTGTGATTTCGTGAAATACACGAATAATTTCGGTTTTAAAAATACAATTTTTAGGTTCTTTTATTTTATTTTCCACACTTGTAATTAACGACGCAATTATATCATCATCACACTCTAGTACAGCTCGTTTCACAAAGCCCGCACAATATTCATCTATTTGAGATCCATATCGAACACTGCACAATTTTTCTACAAGATCAACAATATCTCCTGCACACACACTAACACCTTTAACAAGCGTGGTTAAATATTTAATCCTATCATCTACGCAGGATGCAACGCCTTGTAAATACTCGAAAGTCACCTTTCTCAAAACAATGCTTTGTCGATACCTTTTGACCAGACCAGACGTAGGGGTGAAATTTTCTTCAATTTCAATGGCTCTATCAGTATGGCTTCTAGTATACCTCAGAATCCAACCAGTTCCGTACACTTTTTGCTCCATCAAATCATCAGCATTACCATCAAAATATTTTTCAGTATCACCAAACGTAAGCTTAAACTCGTTCCACGTAGCTGTAGTGAAAGCTATTCCTTGAAAATCGTGTGAGAGTAAACGTACCATTGAATAAAATTCGCCATCTCGTAGTTTATTACATTCAAGACCAACTAAAATTTTTTTCGTAAATGACTTGTTCAAACCGTAGAAAGAATTAAAGATGGGCTGTGTAAAGTTCTTCTTCTGATGCGCCATTTTTTTCCTTTTTTCCTAATAGCTTTCTACGATACGAACGTCGACTGAATGACTGTCATCTTGATGAATATAATCTCGTTATATAAAGGCTTAACACAAGAGACAGTGGAGGGGATAAGGTGATGACTAAGAAAATACACTCTCGCTACTTCTTTGTAACGAACGTGCTTTTACGGCAAGAAAGTAACAATGATTCCCAGAAAAGCTATCGTCAGCATTATTAATGAACACGTGTCTTGCAGCTGCAGTATTATTTTCTACCGAATCAGCAAAAAAAATTGTTATTGAATTCCTCGAACTCTGACCTCATTATTTCTTTGGTGAGCGTTACTTTACGAGAAGAAAGTAACAATCATTCCTAGAAAAGTTATCATCAACATGACTGATCGACATGTGGCTTGCAGCTGCAGTATTGTTTTCTAAGAAACCAACAATAGAATTATTAAATTCCACGAACACTGATCTCACTATATTCTTGGTAATGAACATGACTTTGTGACAAGAAAGTATCAGGTTACAATAACGACAGCTTACCACAACACTTTTGAAAACATCTTATCATACAACAACCATTTCCAGAAAAGTTGTCGTCAGCATGTTTGAACGGTACATAATTTCTGGCTACAGCATCGTTTTTTACTAAATCAGTAGAAAAATTTTTAAGAAATTTCTCGAAACCCAATCCAGATGTCATGTAATCCAAGAACATAATACAAAATTGGCCGCACACATCAGATGTTTCACTCTGTAATTGTACCGTATTCCAACGGAATCTATTACAATTACGACGTAGACGGTTAATATAATCTGGTATCAAAGGCGGCATTCCATAACTATCAAAATACCAAGCTGTACCACTACGGTTAACATACATACACACCCAATGCGTTCCGGGTTTTGTATGGCCATCAGTGTTCACTACAATTGCTGTCGGTTTCGTCCACAACTTCGGAATTTGATCTGTTGGGTACACTCCTACAGAGTGGGATGGTATAACCTTCAAAATTTCCATTATCTCCAGGCTGTTCATCGCAAAGAAGTGTCGGTGGTTGAAACACAAATTCAGAATCGCGCTCCAAATCTCGTAAAGATAACCATTTTTTTAAACGGTACGCATTGTTTAAAGCGCACGTAAATTTTAGATGAGGTGTCCTTACAGCGTGATTGAGACAATACTTATTTAACCAGGGTAGCTGATTAAATGACGGGCAATCTTTATTTGATTCTAAATTTATAATTTCTCGCGCTGTAATACCGTATAAAATTGACCACTTTTGTTTACCTCTCACGTAAATTTTTCTAACTTTCCGAGTAAGATCGCGCAACGTTTGGTAGAGAGCTTTCTCCGTGACATCACCGTCAAAATAGTCAAGACCATGATGATGTTCTACAAGCCAATTATTTTCTCTTTTATGCCTCTGCTAAAAGCGTTTATACGATTTTTCGATGCGATAATCCAATGACCGCTAAAATCATCGTTCAAAGCTACGATGGCGACTTCTTTTGGAACAACTCTGTTATTGCTATCTTTTAAGCACTGAATATCCACGACTACATCCATGATTTAACTTTTTGTCTGACCAATGCAACGATTAAAGCTATACTGAGGAGTAACGGTGATGTCTTTTCATCCGATAAAATTTGTAAGCGCCATCTATTGATAGCTTTACCCATTAAAATCTACAATTGTTTGTCGTGATGCGTCAATCTCTAAAATGTTATTGTATTCTGCATAAATTATACAATTGACGGTGTCTGTCAGAGGTTCGCTAAATCTGACATCGAGTCTAACACTTCCATGTTTTATTAAATTCCAATGAATACATTTATTTGCCGATAAATCGGGTGATATATCAAACGCAAACAGACAGAAACCGTTTGGATACGACTCACGAGTAATTTTATTTCCCTCATTGAGAAAATGGACACCTGTACCGCTGAATAAAGTATGATATGCATCAACGTATAACTTTTTTACTTTGAAATCAGGTTGTAATGGTTTTGAAGGTATTTGAACACCATCAACAAACAAACATAGAAAATTGATGTTAAAATGATCAAAATTGAACGGATTGAGCATTCAAATATTCACGCCGCTTAACAAGTCCTTGGTTGTCACTACCCACATCGTCCATTTTCTCAGCTGTATCGTCACACCACAAAACGGTTGATAAATGAGAATTTTTAGCAGCAGGGCCATAGTTGAGCAGTGTCTCGATGTATGCTCTGTATGCGTAAGCATTATTTGGAGCTGTCACAGGTTTCTGGTTAAATAGTACATCTAATTGGCTGAATAGTGAGTGCATAAAATTATTCACCGGAGCCACTTTATTGAGTAGTTCTGCAGTCACATTTCCAGGATACTCATCGACAGTGGTGTATAAGCTAACGCGCAAGCTAAGCATAGTATGTGCTAAATCTAAATAATCTTCACTATTTCCAGATATTACAAATTCTATAGGTGCGTCATCAGTCAACGAGGAGATAGGCTTATACTGGACCCAATGAGAGCTCTCGATAGTAGTCTGTGTCGGAGGAATGTCGAATAGGAGCAATTCCGATTTCATGCACTCACAGGACTGTGTGTGTAAAAACGCCATTTTTTAATCGAAAATATCTCTTGTCGTTCATACTTTTTTACTTTTTCGAGAATTTTTCTTTTTTTTTCTGGTTCTATTTATTTTCTTCTTTACTACTTTATTCCTTTTATTTTTTGTGCTGCGCCGTTTAATCTTTCTTCGAGTGCTCTTAACACTGACACGGCCGTCATCCAACTGCAAAGCAGACAGATAACGCTGTTTCTTATATCTAGATCCTTCCATCAATTTATCCAGTTTCTCTTCAGCCTTTCTTTTAAGATTTGTGCCAGGCTCTTTTATACGATTTCGTAGAGATTCTTTGATTGGAGTATTCTGTGTTGCAACGTCAGATAAAACGTTCACACCGGTACGCAATGCCTCCTTTCCCACAGCTTTAGCACCACGGGTGAGTAGCGGTAATACACGACGAAACAACCCAGCTAGAAAACTTCCTACACCACCATGCCCTCTTTGATAGGGGGCTCCAACGTAAATACGTCCGATACCCCTACCATTTTTACCACCACCACCGATCTGCATGTCAAAGTATGCCTCGTAATAATTCATCTTTTTTCTTATTAATCAATACGATGAAAGTGCAACGTCACTGTCAAGGTGCCAAAATCAAATGGTATTGGCTGACCTTGTTGATCTCTTATATCTATTTCAATAGTTTGAAAAGAGTTAAACAATAGCGGTATGTACATAGATGGTGAAAAGTTTTTTATTTTTACACCACCATATTTGCAATCCTCGGTATTTAAGGAAACCGCTCTTAATAATTTACCTTGCACATCTCCGATTACATAAGGTTCACAGATGTCACTGTACACCATTAGAGTTGTTGGTAACCCATTAGAAAGATTAGCAGGGTAATTAGCTAAAGTAGGTTCTTCTTTATCGACCTTGATAGCTTCATTTTTTCCAGTTTCAAACCCGAGAATTTTTCTCAAATTCCTTAACAATTCTAAAACGTGATCAATTGGCGTACATTCCTCTGTTAAAAAAACGCGTCTGATTGATACGTATCCACCACGCTCTATCTGAAAACGTAGATGGTGTTTTACACAGCTCAGATTGTTCACTTCCTCCACGAGACTTTCTAAATGTTTGTAAACACCTGGACGTATAAAATTAATGGATGAAATGACCGGTGCAATTTTATTAGTCCCCAGCGACGATGGTGGTATATTTTTTACACAGACAAATCTTTCGTCCTCGTTTGGTGGAACATGTTGAAATGTCATAGGAATTTGGATCTCCGAAAGTGCAACGCTCCAATATCCTTGCAGTCGTATTTGTTGTGGTAGATGAGTAACGAACCGTGTTGTAGTATTGTCAGGGAAATAATGCATCCTACTATTACTAGGTAGTATAATGTAAAATTGATCCTTCATGATGTTTTTTCGATTTGGCTGGCTGCAACCCAGGAATTAAATTTATCGGGGTAACCTTTCCATTTAACAAAATATTTTTTATTCCGGACACTTCCAGTACTTTTTAAAATTTTTTCAACCTCGAAACTCGCGTTATTTAAATCCTTTTTTACTCTAGTCAACTCGTGCTCGTAGAAACACCCTTCAATATCCTCATCAGCTAAATCTTTTAGAAAGTATACCGGTGGCGGGCGCGCTACTGAAATACGAGTAATTTTAAACAGTTCCAATGTCCATCCACCCTCGTATCCTTTCGCAAACACGTTTCTTGCTCGACTGACCCGTACTAGGTCACCGATGGTGTATTGAGGTTTTCAGTACTTGGAGCAACCATATCGAGATTCTAAATTTTTTCGAGCTTTGTGGGCGTTGTAAATCGTAACAGATGCTGACTCCATCTTGATGGATGAGTGTTTGCTATGATTGTAAGACTCTAATATTTTTTCTAGAATATCAACGTATCGACGAGTGTTTTTATGCGTAAAATATCGCCACATCCGTTCCCTTATAGTTCTTATAAACCTTTCGGCTACAGCTGCTTTAATATCAGGACTTCGCACTATTCTAAATGAAATTTCATTTTTCTTCAACACTTCTTGCAGTTCCTTTCCTAGAAATTCTTTCCCTTTGTCCGTTTGAAAAATCACAGGTTTTCGATTGGCACTGTTTTTCAAAATGTTTTCAAATGCTTTGGCAACACTTTTTGAAGTTTTATCCATGAGTGGTAAAGCCCATGCATATTTACTCAAAACGTCGATGACAACGAGGATATAAGTGTAATTATCGTTATAAGTTTTGACCGCTCTCATATCCATCAAATCTGCCTCCCAGACGTCATCACGATTTCGAACATTGTAATGGCGTCTAGGAAACCTGTGTCGTACAGGTCTGTGCAGATTGTAAACATCCTGACTCTCGAGCCAGTCGATGACTTTTCGAGCTGGGTATTTCTTTCGTACAGAGGTTATAATTTTATTAGCCCCCGCATATGCTTCTGGTCTTGGTGGACCAAAATAAAGCTTACTTAATTGTTTCTGCATTATTCTTGTTTTTTTCCTTTTGCTTGCTTCTTCGTCGGAATCATACACGTTTTTGTCTTCTTTATTTTCTTATCCCTGCATTTTATAGCCTTCTTAATACGCGAAAAAAATTTTTCAAAAGTAATTTTACTAACCATACAACAAGCAGTCATCATTGCAACTGTACGTTCATCGGGTGGGGTTTCACTACCAAGCATCCGAGAAAAAGCTTTCTCTGCTAGTATTTGGTCAGCTCGACGAAGATCTGTCGACTTCTTATTGGCATAGGCTATGTCATGTTCACGACACGCTTCAT